>APFE031141982.1:0-49196 GCA_000404065.3 Pinus taeda | reverse complement strand
GGCAGCGCCCCGAGAAATTTTTTTTTTTGGACCCTATATTAGGTTGGGCGAACCTACCTATGGTTTTCGGTCCACAATTTTGGACGCGATGGTTTTCGGTCCATGGTATTGGATGCTTCGGCATGTATAAATATGTATTGTAACATTGAAAGGAACATAATGAAAAATCAAGCTGGTAGTCTTGGTCTTGAGATCCAGTGGGAAATCTCTGTGTATATGTGTTTTATGTGTTATGCTCTCGCATTTTTATTTTTCCTGTGATTTAGAATTCGTATGGAGGTAATTTCTATACGGGGTTAAAACCTACAATTACTGGGTTATAAGTAATCTTGTATGTGTGTAAATAGTTGATTCGCTGACTCAGGTTCCACGAAAGGTAGTCGTAGACCTTCGCAGAGGTTTAGAGGCTGATTAAAGAAGTTACATCGATAATCCTTAAAGGCTTATCAATTTGAGAAAAGGTAGAGTTAGGGCATAAAGTGACATCATGCTCATCTCTAGGTGTGGAAACTTGGTTCCAGCATCCCCCCATACTACTTTGGGTGAGACTTCAGTTCGCGCTCCACATATTGATGGTGAAAGGGCCAGTAGTGTAGGGATTTGTTTTGTGAAACTAACTCTGAAACTAGGTTAGGACGTACTAAGACAACAAATGGTTTCGTTGTCGGGACTGGGATATGGATAAAGAGATGTGTGATGTCGCATCACTAGAATCCAACAAAGAAATAAATTGAGAAGTGGTTGGATAGAAAGATCCATGATTTCATAGTGCAAGAAAAAAAAAATCCACACCTGATGAAAGAATAGTGGTCAGATAGATACCTATATGTAGAGATACATGAAATCTTCTTCTGCACCATCCTGATTGAACTATATGAGTGGATCTCTAAATTGGCAGATGACCAAGGAACATGGAGGCTTCAGGATAAAATAGTGTGGACCCCGTTGTTAGTGCAGAGATTGGAAGCTTTTGAAGATAATATCACATGTGCCATCAATCAATGGCTTGATTGAGTCATAGGAGGATTTGTAACAGAATTTGCAGTCGATACCTCAGTTAGCTACAGTGAAGTAGAGAAATTCGTCATTCAAGGGACCGTGAGGTAAGTATTTAAGATCTTTGAATACTTGGATTAAGATGATCTTGGGTGGAAGCCAAGTTATTCCATTACCTTGATGTTCAAAGCTATATGAAGTGGAAAGTTCTTCAAGGATAGAGGGAGAATAGGCCCTGAATATAGCCTATTGATCAAGCGTCCTCTGAGTGAGGATGAGGGAGTAGCATAGGCTTTACCATAGAGTGTTGTCCAATTAATAAGGAAAGGGTTTCCATGAATTCCTCATTCATCCACACCACCTCCACATTCACCTCCACAACATACACCTTCACACACACCACCACCACCTCGGCCACCATTCAATATGTCGAATACAATGAAATTTCTCATTTTCAAGGGCTTGGGAAATGAGGACCTAGACCAGTTTTGGTTCATTGCGTAGGTCATGTGGACAACAAAGAATATTATAGATGATCATATGAAGAAAGCGCAGTTGGTTACTACTCTACAAGACCACGCATTGATGTGGTACATTAAGTACTACACTAATAACCTGGTGGCGTCATTAGTGGACACTTAGACTACTTTGAACAAGGAGTTCAGTAGGCCTAAGTCTAAAACACAATCGGTAGTGGGGTTCAAGGAAATCATGATGAGGATCGGTGAAACACCCTGTGAGCTAGATTAGAGACTGAAGTGCAGAATCTACGATGCCAATATGGATCTCACAGATAGTCACCACCGTGATTGGTTTATAGTCGCACTCCCGCCTCACTTAAGGATTGCTTTGTCACAACAAAAGATAGGAACTCAGGTGGAATCACTAGATATCGCAATGATATTACATGATATGCCTATCTAGGACGCGACATTGGGAGTTGAAAAAATTCATGCTGAGTTGGAAAAACTCTACTTGGAGTTTCAGAGCTTGAAAAAGGAGAAAGCGGCTCGACAAGAGGTGCATGAAGAAGTTTGGTTCCTCAAGTGTAAGAATGAGGGGCATGATAACGATCATTTCCTTTTTTTCATGAATTATGTGGCAGGATGAGAACCCATGTCTTTGAGGCAGGAAGCCCCAATAGGACCAAGTACAGGGCCCACACTATGGTGCACTATCTATCAAGTAGCATGAAAACATGTAATAGACAATTGCCACTTGCTACAAAATTTTTTGCAGACATTGCAACAACTATTCTATAATTTCTGTAAATCAGTGGGACAAGATGAACGTAACCACAGCAACTATGAATTGATGATGGAAGGAATGCCTACGTATCAAATGAAAAAAAAAACTCGGCCTCTAGATCAAGGCATGGGGGAGCATGTGAAGGATGTCAGGGAAGAGGAGGAGGAGGAGGAGGATGAGGACCTTATGGAGGTCAAGGGCAAGTTATTTGCTATAATTATAGTGCTAGGACACTATGCATGAGAGTGTACTAGCCAGACACACCAATCATATAGGTATTGTACTCAGTCTGACCATGCGACAGAAGAATGCCATATATTGATGGCTAAAATACAGGAGAAGGCGTAGTGTCAGTAGCCTACCTAGAACCTACAGATGATGAGGATAGAGCCTCGCGAAGAGGATCCCAATGTCAATATCATGTTGTGAAGTCATATGACAATTGGGGACGATAGGGAAAACAACCTAAAGAAGGTGGAGGGGTCTGCAAGGCTCCAAAAAAAGAAGTTGGGTTTGATATAGAGTGTGCAAAGGAAACGTTCCTAGAAGCAAAGAAAAGCTTCACTTAAACCTCTACCTCAGGAAGTTAGGATAGGCTATCAGAAGAAGTTGACCCCTCCATGCTTACTACTTTCTTGGAGACTTGCATGAAACTGTTATGTGACAATAGGGTTGTGAAAGGATTACATGAGTTGATAAAAAAATGTGTTGGTAGGGATAATGCTTCTGATGGGCACCACGCAGTCAAAAATATCAGTAGACATAAGATGAGGGTAGGATGCGAGATGAGGCTTACCACGCAAATAGGAGAATATGAGATGGATCAAGTTATTTTGGATCTGGGATTAGATATGAATTTTTTTCCTAAATAGAGTTGGGAAAAAATGGGGAGGCCTGCACTACAATGGTCTCTGATTCAATTAAGAATGGAAAATCAATAGAAAATTATCCCTATGGAGAGATTTCATGGAGTAACTGTAGATATAGAAGGTGCAAGTGCATTAGTTGACTTTGAAGTAATAGAGATTCTTGATGATGGAAATCCATATCCTGCACTCCTTGGAATTGATTGAGCCATTGACATGAATGGGGTCATCAATTTGAAGAAGTGGACAATGTCGTTTGAAAGGAAGATTATTCACGTGGTAGCACCATTGGACCCTGTAGAAGTACTGCGCTATACTAAACTTGTTCGCAACTATGAGGACATCGACGATGATTTGGACCGGATCTATAAGATAACAGTACGAAACCAAGATTGGGTTCATCCGATAGCCGATGGATGAAATTCATGGGACAATGAAAGCTCTTGTACATGAGATTTAGATGAATAATTGGAGCACTGGTAGAATAGGTTACATGAAGTATCTATGCTGCGATGTAATATGATGATTAAATCGTTGCATTGTGTATCATCCGAGTTAATATGTTTTCCTTATTATGATGGTATAAGTGGTGTAGGTAAATTTATAAATGCATTTGAAGGGAAAGTACCTAAGAAACATCTCTTCCAAGCACTGGATTTTTTGTTGCATGTTATGCCTGCATGGTGGTGGGGTATGCATAAAGATAGTTTTGAAGAATGGCATGACTATAGGAAGATGATGAGGATGCGATTTGGTCACCCCAAGGTACGATTGACTGAGAAGTATGATGGGACAAATGATCCATGATATCATTTGGCAAAGTGGACTAAGGTTTATGGAACGGAGCCCGCAGCTAGAGTGGGTGCATATCTTTTATCACACTTTGGAAATCATCCCTATGAACTAGTATTTAGAAAAAGAGCTTCACCAAAACACCGCAGAATGGGATATCTTAAGAGAGGAGTTCGTGAGGACGTTCAGCTTCCAAAATGGATTCAAAAGTATTGATGAATCGCTACAGGAGGTTAATGAACCAATATTCAGAATTCCATAAGATCCCTTGGAATTGATTCAACTGGATTGGAGCACCCAATTACGCCATGCACTGGGATCCTATAATATGATTGTTGAAGGAGAGGATGAGGATCCAAGGAATATTAACATCCCTAAAATTGAAGGCCAAGGCGAAGTAGAGGGACCACAGATAGAGAACCCCAACATCACCGTGCCACTGAAAACTAAGCAAGTAAACATTGGTACATAAGAGGAACTGAAGTTTGCAAAGATTATAGGTTATTGGGATGATGCTACTATCGATAAAGTCATTGAGTTGCTTCATGAATATCATGATTTATTTCCCATAATATTTTTGGACTTAAAAGGCATCATAAGTGATTTTGGAGTGATGAAAATAACTTTGAAACCAGACACGAAGCTTTTTAAGCAGAGGCCATATTGCCTTAATCCCAAATACAAGGAAAAGGTATGCTTGGAGTTGTACAAGATGCTTGCATAAGGTATTATTGAAATAGTGGAGGAATATAATTGGGTGAGTCAAATGGTAATCCAAGAAAACAAGTAGAAGAATAAAATAAGGATTTGCATACATCTCAAGAAGCTCAATGATGCTTGCGTTCATGATCCTTTTCCAACTCCATTCACAGATGAATTACTAGATAATGTTGGCGGGCAGGAGGCATATTCATTCACTGATGGTTCTCTCGATACCTTCAGATAAATATTGCGCCAAAAGATAGGAGTAAGACCACCTTCACGATAGAATGGGGATCTTTCCAGTATACAGTGATGCCTTTTAGACTTAAGAATGCACCAACAATTTTCTCGTGCGTGGTCATTGTGACATTCAAAGAGTTCATTCACAATCTCTTGGAAGTCTATTTTTATGATTGGGCAGTGTTTGGGCTAGTTAAGTGCCATGTAGATAGTCTGCGCTTAATGTTGGATACATGCCGAAGGTATAAAATTGTGCTAAACTTAAAGAAATGCTTATTTTGTGTCCCTTTTGGGATCTTGCTAAGTCATGTGGTATGAATGCAGGTACTGATGGTGGACCTTGTTAAGATAGTGGTAATAATCAATTTGGAAGCCCTAAGGAGTGTTAAAGAGCCACGCACTACGTTGGGCCATACTGGATATTATCAGAAGTTCATTAAAAGTTATGCTTAGGTTACCGCACCTATGGAAACACTACTGAAGAAGGATGCTACATTATGTTGGGACGAAGAATGTAAGTCCAGGTTGGATGTACTAAAGGAGAAAATAATCATTGCATCGATCCTAGTCTTCTTGAATTGGAAGAAGGAGTTCCATGTGCATGTAGATGCCTCATGTATTACACTAGGAGCAGTGCTAACACATGCTGACGAAGGAGAGCTGGATCACCCTATAGTGTTTGCGAGCAGGAAACTATCTAAGGTTGAAAATAATTATTCAATGATAGATTACGAAGGCTTGGAAATGGTGTATGCACTCCAGAATTTTAGACATTACCTTATATGCTTACATTTCAAGATTTATACAGACTATTCTTCATTGAAATACCTAGTCAATAAGCCTGTGTTTGGGGGGGAAAAATATGCATATGGATGTAGTTGTTTTAGGAGTATGATTTCGAGGTGATTGTGAAGCCAGGATGATTTAATGGAGGGCCAGACCATCTGTTGCACATTGAAATGGTGGAGGAGCCTACCAATTTGGAGGAAGGGCCTAACCCAAGTTCAAAGATGATTTAGCCAAAAAAATCCTGGTACTACTGGATCTTTTTGCAACAGTCCATGGATTGTAGACTGAGGCCTAACCTAAAGTAGTATGGGAGGGTGCTAGAACCAGGTTTCCACACCTTAGAGATGTCTGATGGTTTTTTGGTGCTCCGCAGTTTGACCCTGTATGTACATTGCTATGTGCACCTATCAATACCTTGCAGCCTGCAATGCTGCTTTGCACAGCCCTATTCGAGGATCGATCTATGTTATTACCCAAGTTCCTTACTATTAACATGAGATTATCTGATTACTTAACTTATCAGTATGAGCCCAATTATACTTGAAACAATATAAATTCATAGAAAATCATACAAAAATAGATACAAAGTATTTAGAATCAAAATTATCTTTATTATTCTTATTCTTGGGTTACAGACTCAACCTCGCCCTACGCACTTAGCTGCAGGGGTGTGGCACTTAGCTGCAAACTCTACTAGGCAACTGCGCACTTAGTTGTAGAGCCTCTTCCTACTACTATGACCCAAGACACTTAGATGTCTTCTCTATCCGCTATTAGATCATCACCTCCATCCATCGATTCATTTACAACTTAGAGCCTCGCTCTTATAAATACAATCCCATGGTCCGTGGACCATGGGTAGGTCGACATGACATTACTAAACTTAGGGCAGACAACACTATGACTCAATGTACATTTCGCACTCCGCGCCCACAATTCATGGAGTCTTCAACATATTTAACCAAAACTTGGGCTTTGAGCCCCAAAAAATGTTGTGGGGGGATTCCATGCCCAACATGCCCCCAACACAAGCATCGTGATTCACCCTTGAGTCACTTTGTCGATGCGGCAACCTTGGTGTCGAGTCCCTCCAATTGGTCTCGAACTGCTTGGAGGTCCGTAGAGCGTTGCTCTATCATTTGCTGGACCTGCTGCATGTGCTCTTCCAAAGCCTCTTTGTCAGGAGAAAATCCCTGCCTTAGCATGTACATCCCCTGCATATGTGTTAGCTTACATTCAATATCTACCGTGATGGTAAAGGCCTTGTCAATCCATGAATGGACATGCACTTTGAGAACTACCTCTTTCTATCCCACCACATCCACCTGCTCCTTTAGTGCCTTAGCTTGTTGCATCTTTGCAAGTTGTTGTGTGAGGACTACTGTCTACGTAGTTCCTTGGAAACTATCTTACTACACCTGAATTTCAAGTGCCTCTGTTTCCATGTGCTGTATGTTGGGGTCTTCCTGCAAAGATGCGAGGACTGCAAACGCTTGTTCCAACATACCAGTACAGTCTTGTAATGCACATCCAATTTCTTCCAACCCTATTTGGATAGTGCTAGCACCATATTCTATGACTTCTGGGGGAGTGGAAGGTTGCACCTTCAACCGCAGCTCGGCTATTTGAAGGCTCAACTCCAGCTGAACCTTTGTAATTTCTACTCTGGCTTTGCAAACATTGGTCGCCAACCTATGGATCCACTCTACTACTAGTAGATCTACTGGGATGGCCAACTCCGAGATGAATTTTTGTTACACAGTAATTTCTCACTGTCCTCATCTCAGTCCCTTTGCTATGTCATGTATGAAATACACATGTCCATAGCTTCTAACTTATGCAAAGAGATCAAACAAGTTCTCTCTAATGTTGAAGAACTATCCCTTTTTCCTAAGTTTCTACATCGTTGCTAATAAGCCACTAAAATGCGTGATGAATCCTTGTCATGAATAGTCTAGTCACAACACCATCGCAGGTGTACATGTGTTTCCTGTGACAGTCAAATTTGAGGGATTGGCACAAGCCTCCCAACTATTTATCGCGACGATTAATCTGCATGCATTACCTCCCTACCATGTCGTCGCTGATCCTTAGTTCATGACTTGCGATGACCCATATTTGGAAAATTTGTTCAAACAGTTGTCCTTCTAGTTATTTCTAGAGCTATTTGTTGGGTCAATTTGGGTTGCTTTTCCTCCTTTGGAATGGTGGTTCCACCTCTTGGGCAGCCTCCCTTAAG
This sequence comes from Pinus taeda, assembly GCA_000404065.3. Lineage (NCBI taxonomy): Eukaryota > Viridiplantae > Streptophyta > Pinopsida > Pinales > Pinaceae > Pinus > Pinus taeda. The sequence continues at coordinate 41,324 of APFE031141982.1, read as the reverse complement.
GTTAAGCTCCCTCTCCCTCATTTCATGGAGACTCCTTGCCCTATAAAATCACTCACCATTGCTATCATCTACTAGTTCTTTAGTTGGGCAATGTTGGTTAGTTCTTTTGAGTTTGTTTTGAAACTAAGTAGATAGCTTTGGTGTGAGTGTTACAATTGTGGGATTGCTAATAGTTTGGTAAGAGGTTGTGGAGTGCCTTAACCTTGTATTAGAGCTTTTGAGTGAAAGAGAGATATCACCTATTTGGGAGACCCAATCTTGAGAGTGAATGCTTGAAGAAACATACTGGTTGGACCCTCCAAGAAGGCTTGTGACATCAAGACTTGGTTGTAAGCTTCACTTTTGATTCATTTTAATAAAATCAATGATTATTTCCTATATCTTGTGCACAATTTACTTGATAGGTAATGATTTCCTAACTTTATAATTAAATAGATCATTGTTGTTCTCGGTTACGTGTTCTGTTGTTTTCTTGTGGTGTTTCAGGTTGATTTCTCATTGAGGAGAAAGAAACTGAAACTGGAGTAGTGTAACGGAAACTCCATCAACCACCGGTTTGAGATAGGCATCCAACAGTGACTATTTAAGGGAATCGATTGTTGTTTTGTCTTTGTTGTGACTAGACCCACTTTAGGACTAGATCAGTTGTCTTTGTCCACAGAGAGAACACTTTCCTTTGTGACAAGTTGGTAACTCCACTGGGGAGTCCTTTGTATGTTTTTTTTTCTCTTGTTTGCTTTTGTTTGGTTTTTATTTAGTGTCTCTTGAATTTTAGGGTTAAACCATCCATTTTTTGGTTACCTAGGTCAATATGGGAATTCCCCTTACTGTTTAGAAGAATAGCTTGGTGTTTGTTTGGGTGTTTTCACTTGTTTTTCCTTGTTTTCAATCTCATTGCTGGAAAAGGTTTGACAGTGGCAACGATGTTTCCCTATCCTCATTTTGTAAACCTATGTGTTGCTGATTCCCTGTCGTACAGTTGCGACTATTTTTGAAATCGGCACGTCATGGAACATAGGTGTACTCCTGTGATGATGTTGCTCTATTCCGGCCTACACCCTTGTGACGATTGGATTATCATCACAAGCTACTGGTTATATACCAACGACGATTCATGTGTTGGTTTTTTTTACAACTTCACCTCCTGAATTCACCAGTCTTGTTTATCACCTATTGTTTTCCTCTCTCCCATTAGCTTGTTTTAATTTATTTTGGTTAGGGTACTATATCTTTGGTGTCATTGAATGAGTCTTGTGTTTTTAGGCCCTGTGACCTAGCTCTTTCAAGTTTTTGAATCATTTGTCTGGGTTTCTTGTCTATCCAAGGTTCATCCGCAACCATCTTATTGATTTTCTTGAGGCTTTTTCATGATTTGTTTCTTGTTGGTCGATTCTTGGTGTTGATTCTTGAGGCAATTTCTTATGATTAATTCTATCTATTCACTACCAAGCATAGATTAAAATTGTTTTGGTTGATCATTTTACACTCACTCATTTGTCTCTTTAAATTCAAACACAAAAAAAACAAAATCAAAAGATTGCATTCATTTAGTATATGAAAGTGAAAATACATTTGCATTTCAAATTTTCATGCTTGAGAAATTGGAAAGTGAATTTTAAAATCTATCATTAGTAGTATCGATGCACTATAGGATTGGTGTGTTAACGCATTCGCTTGCATTTTCTTGTCTTCATTTTTTCTTGGTTTGGGAATGAAATTTCGACCTTTCTACAAGTAGGTGTTTATCTAAATGAAAGATCCTTTACTCATTCTAGTTGCATCCTAGGGTTTTTTGATATACGTACAGTAGGGCCTGGAAATTGAAACCTAATTCAAGATCAAATCTAAAATTAATTGAATGAACTTAACAACACATTGGAACTTAACGCACATTATTTAGAGGTCTAGGCTAGAGACGTGCTCTGGCGTCGTTAAACCTAGTCACTATTGCTTTTGCTTAAGGTTGGGTGATTCCTCCTTCTGTGACTCAATAGTTTCCTAGTACAGACTTGTGCTCCCAGTACTATTGATTATATATCGGGTTACCTCACTATGTTATCATCCTACATCCATAGGAAGCCATGTTTGCTGCCTTACAAACAATAACACACCGAACACAACATTCGGGAAGATTGATTACAATACGGAAAGTCCCTGGTCATTTTTCATTCATTTGATCACCAAGGTGTATATGCAGTTTTACGGGTTCTTTGGTAAACCTTTTGCCTAGCTCTCAAGAGTAGTCACTTTCGTTCCTTTTTTACTCCTTAAAAGAAAAGGTTCATCTGAGCACTTGTTCTTCCAGGCTCATTAAATATTTGAAGGTGACTACAATCATCTTTTGTCCTTTTCTCGACTGTTTAAAAATGAAAAGGTCGAGTTTTGTTCCTATGTCATAAAATTTATTCGACTGTGTTCACATTTACCTTGTTAAATCTTAAATGCGTTTCAGTTTACATAGGATTGTTTTCCCTACTTGTTTATTTTCTTCCCTAGAACTTTTTGAGTTAAATCATCCTGGCGGAATCACTGATCCTATCTCCTATACCAAGTGACCAAGGTTCTACATCTTCTATCGCTTCTGAGGTACCAGTTGTTAGTGATACTCTTCCTGTTATTCCGAGCATTCAAACGCTTAACTCTCACACTCTGGAAGATGAGTTTTACAATATTCATTGGAACCCCATTTGTGAACCTTCCGAAGAATATTTCCCCATTACTCCTTTTGGTGTTTCGGTCCTGATGTATTCCTCTAACATGGATGAGATGAACCCCATCTCTAGTGAAGAGACCTTTATGGTGAGTGGTGAAATCTCTGTACCTATGGAAACTTCACCCTTCCGTGTCACCCCTCTTGGTATCACATTGCCTTTACACTACCATGCATTGGCTAATATCATGAGTTCCATATCTCCACTTACAAGTTCCAAGTGGTCTCGTACCATCACTCCGACCTTAGTACCTTTCACATCCCAGATTCACAATGTGACTGTCACATTTGTCTTGACTATTCTGACTGTTTGTGTGGCTTCTTCAACTCTCGCTATTAGTGTTGTCACTGCATCTTTAGTAGTGACCACCATTGTTGAACCTTCAGTTGGTCCTACTAATGGTAGTCCATTGACGTCGGCATCTGGAGTTGTTAATCCCACCAATAGTGTCCCACCTTCTTCTGGTTCCATTCTGGCAGGGTGGACGTATGACCAATACATGCATTCTCTTCAGAATCCAAATCCACAGAATCCGTTTCATTACTATGATTCCTGAGGAGTCCATATTTATCACCCTAGATCCATCCCATCTTAGCATGCAGTTGAGGTTTCCATTCCATTATATGTTGCTTGGGGCCTGACCAGTTATCATGGTGGCCAAGCACAACCTTCAAATTTTCAAGGTCCACCCTATCAAGGTCATCCATCTTATGAGTTGTCGTCTTACGGACAGTCGTATTACGGACGACCTTATCTAAGGCAACCTGTTGGCCCATAAGGATAACCCTTACAAGGGCAACGTTCGACATTCATTGGTTCTCTTTTACTTACTTCGGGAAACCTGCTGGTCAACCAGGACAACCTTACATCCAACAAGGCCAACCTGGTGCTCAGCAAGGTCACCCCTCTCGACAAGTAGGTCAGCCACAAATTCAGCAAGGCCAACCTACTGTCCAGCCTCGTCCATCCTCTGGACAGGTGGGTCAGCCTCAAATCTACCAAGGCCAACCCACTATCCAGTCTAGTCCATCTTTTGGACAAGTAGGTCAGTCTCAAATCTAGCAAGGCCAACTAGTTGTTCAGCTAACTCAACCATCTGGTTAATCGGGCCAACCTTCAGTTCTGCAAGGTCAACCCATTACCCAACAAGCTCAACCTTCTAGGAAAATGGGTCAACCTCCATCTCAACTAGGCCAACCTCCTAGCCAGTTGGGTCAGCCTCAATTCTCGCAAGGACATATGTTTGGGCCCACTCAACTAGGCACTCAAACACTTGTTGTTTCTAAAGCTCCACCGAGTTTCCAGACCCCGTCTGGGCTCTAGACACAATCTGGTCTCCAAACTCAAGTTGGCTTTCAAGCCCAACCTACTTATCAAATGCAGCCTAGACCCCAGGCAGAGTTTGGAGCTCAGCGACCATATGGTTTTCAAAACCTTCAACAGCCCCAAGGACAACCTCAAATTGCCACATATCAAAATTATCAATAGCCACAGGTTAATCCTTATTAGAATTTTCAACAACCGTATGTTGTTCCTGTTGGTCAGGTTGGTAATCAGTGGGCTACTGGTGGTCAAAACCAGGTTCAACCATCCGGTTACACTTATAATCCCTATGGACAAAACCCTTATGGACAAAAACCTTATGGGCAAAATCAGTCCGGGAAAAATCAATGGGGGCAACTGGGAACTATATGGAATTCTAATGTTGTTTCTTACCCACAGCCTCAGATGTCCTTCAATCCTCAATTACCTTTCTTGGAGACTTTGGAACTGTTGGATGTGTCCAAACTGACAAATGATCCCATTCTTCATAATCCGTATTGGCCACTGGTTCCAACCAAGATTCCCGGTGATTGTTCCAAATTAGATGGTAAGTCTGGAGAAGATCTGCAAGCTCATGTCATGACCTATCACCTATGGTGTTCATCTAATTCATGGTTTGACGATTCCATCTGGCTTCGTCTTTTCCAATGGACTCTCACTAGTTCTGTCACAAAATGGTATATTGAGCTAGCTCGCAGAACTTTTCAGGACTTTAACTCGCTTGATATGCCATTTTTAACTCATTTTCAGTTATCGATTCGATATGAAACAAGCACGTACCTCTTGACATCCTTGAAACAGGACGTGACCATGCATATATTCGATCATATCCATGAATGGAGGAGGCATCATTGTTTAATTAATTTTTGGATCCTCGATCAGCTTTTGGCTGACTGGTTTACAACCTCATTCATCAGTCTGATAGCTCAAGACATTTCTATGGGGGCATGTGTAACTGAAGAGCAAGCTATTGTTCATGCTCAGTATCTTGTCTTGGTTTACTCTCAGCCTGGTACGCTAGATGATTATTTTATTGATGCTACGTGACCTGGAACTTCCAAAGCTCCATCAACACCATCTGTTGATGGTGTCATTGGTTTCATTAATGCGTCCTCCAAGAAATCTTCCACGAACCCTGCGAAGAAAAAGTCTGCTGCTCCAACTGAAAATTCTTCTCAAGCCCACCCAATCCTGGTAAAACTTTCGAAGTTAACGCCGTCCAATCTACCATGGGGGATAAAACTTCGAAAGGTAAGAAAAAGGGAAAAGGGAAGAATAAAGCTAATCAACCAAAGTAGGATCCCCCTTAGCCTCTGGTTGAAGAAGGTGGCAAGAACAAACCTAAGTACCCTTGTCTCATTTGTGAAAAGGATCACTATACTAAGGACTACCCTAGATGGTTTGAGGTTAGTCGTTTGTTAAAAGGCGCCCTCAGGACTCCTGCTATGCTCAAAGATCGTTTTCCCTCACAATAGACTCAAATGGTGGTTGATCAACCTTAATATTCTTCCACCTTTGACTCTCAAGTCTTTATGGCTGGGATGATTCCCATCCATATAAGTACGCGGTCAAAGGAATATCCTTCACCCGCCAGGAAGAAAACTAAAGTCCCCTCCAGTATTCCTTCATCTAGTACTGGTCCCCTCCATATCGAGCGGCCTAGTACTGAGTCAGTCATTCTACCTCCTCCCAAAGGAGTGCTTCAGAAGTCTTCCTACAACCTTAATGTTTGTGCTGCGCAACACTATAGCATTGTTGAGAACTTAGCCCAAGCTCCTTCGGCTATGTCTGCATTAGAAGTCCTCTAGAGCTGTTCCTTCTAGAGGAAGTCTTTGTTATCAGCCAGTGGCGGAATTGACCTGGCTAATCACTTTTGATATGGATAATCATGTACTGAGGCTGCCTCACCAGATCACCTTCGTCATCCATGTCATCATCAACTCTAAGAATATTCACCACACTATTATTGATGAGGACACTTCCACTTGCATCATGTATGTTTCTTATTGGAAGGCTATTGGTTCACCAACCCTGAGTTAGTCTCCCAATACCTTGGAAGCCTTTGATAGGAGAGATTCTCATCCTCATGGTACTCTTTCATGTTTGCCTATTACCCTAGAAGGAAAGATAGTTAAAGTTGAGGTCGCAGTTGTCGATGCTAATTTAACTTACAACCTCCTCTTAGGATGAAGTTAGACATATGCCATGCAAGCCGTGGCTTAATCTCTATTTCATGTCCTTTATTTTCCCCATCAAGTGAAAATTGTCACAGTAGAACAATTGTCCTTCTTTGCTTCGTCTTCTTCTGATGGCAACATGCCTTTTGTGTAGCATACCTCCGTACTGTATGAGAGTGTGGGTGCTAGAATTTTCAAAGATCTTGCCTCAATGGTGTCTTTTCACTCCCACCTCACAACATCGCTCCCATCAATATGATTTATGTTTGTTCTGATCCTTGGGTCCTTCCTCCCGTTGATCAGGTAGAATCTTGGGGTGATGTCATGCCATTGAGTCCTGCCGAGCTCAAATATGTCGAAATTGTTTCTGCCTTGGCTTCATCTTTTGAACCTGCTCCTTCGAGAAGGGCTCTCAACACATATATACAATCCCCTTGGCTCATAGATAACACTTCTTCAGATCCCTTATAGGAAATCTTTCCTTCTGATAAAGCGATTATCGAGACTATGTCTTTCGAGGAACATCCTTAGTTTGATCATCACCATCGCTCCTCGTTTCTCCCTAGCCACGGGGTTATGATTACTTGTCTTGAGCAATTTGCTTCATGTGTCCCCTCCCAACACCTTCAAACATCTATTGAAATCCATCAAGTTTTCTCTAAAGGCAACATGGTGAGCATTATGCAAACGATACCTATTAACATCTCTGTTAAATCGGGGGTTATCAAGAATCTTCACATCAGAGTAACCTGTACTCCAGAGGAGATTCAACTTTATACCGATCTTTTTAGATAATTTCCTGACATTTTTTCTTGGTTGTACAAAGAGATGGCCAGAATTGATCCTAGTATCATGGTGCATGAAATACCTACATATCAGGGTGCTAAACCTGTTCGATAGTGTTTACGCCCCATGCATCCCTGAAAGGCTGCAACTATTAAAGGAGAAGTTGAAAACTTCTTAAAGCTAGGTTTATTTAACCTATCCCACTCACTAATTGGGTTTCTAATATTGTCCCTATGACCAAGAACCAAAGAACTATTAGGGTTTGCGTTGACTACTGGGACATTAATCATGCCTATCCCAAATATAACTATCCTACACCTTTCATTTACTAGATCATTGACGATTGTGCTGGAAGTGAGATTTTGTCGTTTATGGATGGATTTTCTAGTTACAACCATATCAATATATTTCCTTCGGATCAACACAAAACCGCCTTCATCTTCCCGTGGGGTACCTTCCAATGTGCAATGTCTTATGCATTTCATGATATTCGTCACATTGTGTAGCCTTACCTAGATGACCTTTCAGCCCATTCAGCAAAGTGCTAGGACCATCCAAAGCACCTCCACAAAAATTTTCTTCGTTGTCGACACTACCGTATCTGTCTTAATCTGCATAAATGTGTTTTTTGTGTCAAATCCAACAAACTTCTTAGGTTTGTCATCTCCAAAGAGGGCATCCGCTTGGATCCCCTCAAGTTTGAAGCCATTTTTAATCTTCCTCCTCCTCCTTCTTCACAACAATTACAGAGTTTGCAGGGTAAAGAAATTTTTTTATGCCATTCTATTCCAAACTACGCTGAAGTTTCCAAGGTCTATACGTGGTTATTAAAGTGGGATATCTCCTTTGCTTGGGATGCCACTGAACAAGAGTCATTCAAGCAACTCAAGGCACTCCTTCTTTTTGCTCTCTTGTTATGTCCACCTGATTATCACCGCAACTATACTCTTTATCTGGCCACCGTCGATAGCACCATTGACATGGTTTTAGTTCAAGACCATAATGTTGGTGCCGAGCATGCTGTCTATCATCTCAGTCGTAATTTACTTGACATGGAAACTCGATATGCCTATGTTGAGAAGCTTGCATTGGCAGCTATTCATGCTGTCCAACATTTCCATCATTATATACTATTGCATACAACGATGGTGATTTCTAACTACAACCTGATGACATACATCTTGTCACGGCAGTTGCTGGGGGTCAAATAATCGAAATGGATTTTCATCCTTCAAGAGTTTGATTTGGAGTTTACTACAACCAAGTCTAAGAAATATCTCATTTTCGTTGAATTCCTTTGCTCACTACCATCTGCTACCACACCCTCTCGGTTAGAGGACCATATTTCGAACGAGTCTCTATTCTTGATTAGCACCCTCGATCCCTGGTACGGGGATATTATTATCTACCTTTAGATGTCCTCCTTTCATCCTAATTTCTCTAAGGATGCTCAGCGACGTATTCACCATCATTCTCATCCTTATCGCATTATCGAGGACACTTTATACTATCTTGGCATTGAATCTGTTCTTCGTCACTGTCTGAAGTTCAAGGAAGCTGAATGAGTTTTGAATGACTACCACTCTAGTGCTTGTTGTGGTCGTATGTCCGGGTATGCTACGACCCAAAAGATCCTCTGCGCTGGTTATTTTTGGCCATTTTTAAGGATTGCATTCTCACCATCCGCTCTTGTCATGTGATGAGCCCCAAAAATGTACAATTATTTGGGCTCATTCAAATTCCTAATTTGGCTTAGTCCACCATTCTCATTTGTTTATTACATGTTTTTGATTATTTTTATGTTAATAGAGTGAATTTGGTTAGTCATTATGCCAACAAGTCTAATGGGTGCTTTGTGTAGCCTTGTTGGTCAACCTGGAGACAAAATTGAAGGTCTTAATGAGCACTTGGCAGCCAAATTCGTGGGAGAACAAGCTAGAGGATTTGTAGGAAGGTGTCCCCCTCATTTATGGGTCCTTACCTCGAATTCTCCACCATCAGCTCGGAGTTCAAAGGCCACCGAATCAATAAGCACAAGGGCAGCCAAGCAAGTCAAGTTGGACTGCTGTTAACTACAAGTCAAGGGCAGCCAAGCAAGTCAAGTTGGATTGTTGTTAACTCCAAGTCAAGGGCAGCCAAGCAAGTCAAGTTGGACTGCTGTTAACTACAAGTCTTGGGCAGCCGAGTCCCTAACTTTTAGGAGGACTGTTGGGTCCTCGAAATTGTATAAATAAGAGAGCTTATGGTCTCATTTTGGTTAGCTAGTAGGGAGCTGGTAGGCAGCTAGTTGTTAGCCATTTAATAGTCATTTTTAGCTGGTAGTTAGTCATTTTGTGTTAGCCATTAGTTAGCTAGCTTGTAATTCGAGTTGTAGGCCATGGATTAGTTTTGCTTTCAGCTCTTTCTCAAGCTCTCCTTGTGGACAATTTTGATGTAATTGTTCATTCTTGGTTAATAAAGATGGATCCAGCTTTGCACCAGCTCTAAATCTCTCTTGGGAGGCTGTAGTTCTTGGGGTTGGGCCCATCTCAAGCGCCCAGTACCTCCCTTGTTTATGTTTATGTGTCTTTGCTGCATTCTCATAATAAAAAACGGTTGTTAAGGCTCACTGCCATCTCTCTTGAAGATTGGGGTGCAGTCCATAACTAGCCACCAAAAACACGCATTACTTTACTTGATGATTGCTGCAATACAGTCACGGTTTTGATTAGACGCTTCCTTGTCATTCACACCTGCACACATACTTTCATCACAGCCTCATACATATTTCTCTTCATGTTTTGGATTGTTGTTCATTGAATTCATGGCATAAGTAATTTAGGATTGATGCATTTTTGGTTTGGTGACAGTCATAATCATTTGTTCCATTTACACTCCTCTCTCTCATTCCATTACCATCTCCTCCATCTTGATCACACATGCAAGCATATCTCTTCCTAACATTCCATCACTCCTCCATCACTTCAACCCTTCACGGCCAAGCATCCTGTAGAACTGCACAGAACATCCTGTAGAAGACCTATAGGACTATCCTGTAGTAACCTCTGAGTATCCTATAGGATCCCCTGCAGACATCCTGTAGGAGGCCATTCACTCGGTTGCCAAGCTTCTGAACGTGGAAAACCTCTGTGGATGGATGCTAAGGGTCCATAGGGACCTCACCTAGCCTCCCCAACTTGTTCCATGCTTTCCTTCCTTCTCCATCCCATCTGCACAACCAAACCCCAATTAGCACACAATCATAATCATTCCACCCACTTAAAGGAAAAATACAAAAACATGTCTTTTATGATGTAAGCAGTTTGGATCCATGCATTTTTACTTATTAGAGATAGTAGCAGCATTGGTGGAAGTTTCCCTCACGTCATTTGCATTATAGAGGCTAAACTAGTTAAATTAGGGTTTCCTAGGTTTACATGCTTTGAGTTGCTTTCAGTTCATTGCTGTCAAGTAGATTAGTCTTCTTTGAGCTAGCTTTCGTCCATCATTGATAGAGCTTCTTCTATAAGCCCATAGAAGTTGGCTTAAGCCCTAGCGGACTTGTGCCAGCTGACCAAGTGACAGCTGCGACAAGAGCTAGTACTTGTGCATATAGCACCGCCGCTTCCAAGTTTGTACGAACTACCGGGTTGATAAAATTAAGAGACAGGAAGCCCCAGGAGTTGTAGCATTATTGCTACAATACTGGGGCTCACCATCATGCATGCCAAATCTACTAACAAAAGATGCGTGCGCCTCCCTCTCCTTTACATCATATCATTACCATCGGCCCTTTTTCCAAGTGAAGTATTGATTATATGACCTATAACCTTTGCTCAGTCAGGGAGCATGGGCATATCATCGTTTTCATCGATTATTTTATGAAATGGGCCAAGGCGATGCCTACATTATATAATGACGGTAAGATAGTGGTTAAATTTTTATTCAATCATGTAATTTTTCGATTCGGAGTCCCTCAGGCTATTGTCACTGATCATGTTCTAATTTCCATAATCATATGATGATTGAGTTAACAACCCAGCTGGGCTTGCGTCATGATAGTTTGACACCATATTATCCTTAGGCTAATGGCCAAGTAGAAGCTGTCAACAAGGTTTTGGTCACAATGCTTCAGCGTACCATTGGTATGCACAAGTCTAACTGGAATTTGATGTTGTTTTCTGCCTTATGGGCTTATCGCACTTCAATGAAGGATGCCACCAGATTCACCCCATTTCAACTGGTTTACGGTCTGGAGGCTACCCTCGTGATTGAATGCAAGATCCCTTCTCTTAAACTAGCTGTCGAATTTCTCCCAAACACTACTCGAGTAGAAGAACGTCTTCTTTACCGAGAGCAGTTAGAAAAGACCCATCGACTAGCCTCTTTAGTCATTGAAGCATAGAAGAAGAGAGTGAAAACTCAATCTGACCAAACTGTTACCCCTCATTCTTTCAATTAAGGAGACCTAGTCCTGCTCTATGATCAAGAAAATGATAAGCTAGGGGCAGGCAAATTCGAGCCTATGTACCATGCACCTTATATTGTGAAACGTGTTTGGAAAAAAGGGGCCTATAAGCTGATTGATTATGAAGGGAATCATCTGGATAAGCCCCAGAATGGGCTTTACCTTAAGAAATATTATGCATGAAATTCATGCATCTGCTATGTACATATGTGTGTTTTCAGTGTGTTTGTGCATGTGTGGCTTGGTGTGTAGGCATAATTGCCACTTATTGTGTCTTTTTACTTCTTGCGTAGATGTCTCGTACACCTTACATTGGTTTCACTGATGGTGCTTGCCGTAGTACTCGAAATCTTTCCTCTGCGGCATGGGTGATCTACGATCCTCACGGTCAGTTAGTAGACCTTCAAGGTGTTTGTCGAGGTCGTACCACAAACAATGTCACTGAATATAGAACTTTCATTGAATTATTGACCGAGGTTGTTAACCTCGATATTTGTGCATTGGTTGTGAATCTAGATTCTCAACTTGTTGTCCTCCAACTTAACAGACGTTATTCCGTTAGAAATCCTCAGATTTTGAGGTTGTAATTACGTGTCATGTTATTGGAAATAAATTTTGATTTTATCACATATCAACACATTCCAAGACAATTAAACACATTAACTGATGCATTGGAAAATCATGTATTGTACAGACATTTACACAATATACAATCAAACATTGTATGCAAGCATTTAGACATAGTAATAAACCATAGATAGCATATATAAATATCGTGTGGTGCACCGAGGTGCTCAAAAATAAGTATGTATGTCAAAAAATAGAGTCTGTGTTCACAATACATCTGAGACACATGTCTCTCAAAAGTAGCAAGAAAGTAAAGCCTAGGTGTCTACAGTGGTGGGTTTTTCTCCCTATAGTAGACCACCACCAGCACTACTCATCTCAAGAGTCTGTGTATCCTAGGTGTCACACTGACAGTATGTCTCTGAAACTCCACCGGGACCTCCTCGATCACCCTGTAATCTGGGATCCCATCAATCAGGCCCTCAAGGTTCTGGGAAATCTCCTCCTCTGCATTACTGCCTAGGTGAGCCAGAGTTAGCTCTCTATTGCCCTCCCTTCATGCCAAAGGATCCAGTCCTATAGGTCTCTCCAGTCCCACATCTACAAATAACATAGGAATGACAATTAAGACATATGCATTTAAACTTCCAAAAACATTATAAAAAACAAAAACACATAAATAGTGTGATGTTTGATTAAGTGTTTTACCTCTCTCGTCCCACTACTCGCCAGGTGGGAGCAACATGTTAGGATCTCCTCGGAAGTTTGTGCTCACATAAGGCCAATCCTAGACATTGATCTTTTGATGATCCAACCACTCTTGGAATAATACTCCACATGATACTGGCTGACCACCACCTCCTTGTGGCATCATGTGTGCCCATCGGGTGATGCGAGTCTCTCGCAGTCCCTGCACATATAGGTCCATATCCTATAGCTATAGTGATGTACCTGCTCTAGCATGACCGTTATTGGAATGGATTCATATCCAAACTGTTTGCTCTTCCCCCATCGCCACTTAGTCAGTTACCTATTCATGTTAAGAGACACTGCATTGGCCCAGTTGTACATGGTTGGAGTGAGGCAATTAAGGGCCAACCGTAGTTGGGTCTTTGTTGCCTCATGGTGTGCTTGAGAGCCCACTGCTCTTGTAATCATAAACAATACTAAACAAAGGGTCAAATCCCCCACTGACAGGATCTGCAGTTTCCTGCTAATGGATGATTTGTGCGCCCCTCGGCACACCCGCACTATCAGCATATCAAGAGTCTCACTGGTAGCCCATACACCCTCCATGATTGGTCTCTCACCGCGACAAGACAAACCTATCAAGAAATATATGTCCATTGCATCAAACTCGTTGTCCTAATCATGGATGACAAACTTCCCCTCTATTGGGTTCCAGGAATGGATCAACAACTCGAGCAAGTTTGGATGTGCCCGAAGGTGTGGTGTGAGGAAGAATTTCACTAATCCACAGTCACATAGGGCTCTTTCGCACTCAGGGTCATTGAATTCCCATTCGTCATCATCATCGTGGCTCCTCCCTTACCATACAAATGTCATTTTTGCTCTACATTAAAGGAAAAATGTAATTAGAATTGTTTTTATGGGCTAAAAATGCGCAATTTATACAAAATGCAAACTTTACGACGCCGTTGCGACTGTTTTTCAAATAGTAGAGATGGCTCAAAATCATAGTTCATTTTTTCCTCAATCGTCACGATAGTACACCTGTCTCTAGCGACGACCCCAATGGTGGTGTGCGTTAATATGCTTGATCATCGCTAACCCATGAGGGATTTCCGCGACGACCAAGGAGCGAATTTGAAACAAAAAATTCGCCAAAACCCACCTATAGAACATGAAATTGAACTTAAAAATAACGAAAATGTGGCGTTAAGGTTGGTATAATTATTTGGCAGGAGTCTCAGATGGGATGGTTGATCACTGGTGCCAGAAGAAAGCTCTGAAGATTGCATAGGTTTGCACTCAAAAAATCACCAAAGGTAAAAACTCAAAGTGTAAATGTGAAAATGAATTACCATGAGCCCTTTTTATAATGATTTTTCCAAAATTTTAGGGTTTTAAACTATAGGACTTGAGTTTTTGTGTTATATTTTGAGGTTTTGCCCATTTTTTTTGTTTTTTAACCTAATTTCAAATGTATAGTGCTTTTTTGTCGAATGTGTTAGGGCCTAAATCTACCTCAAGCTGAGAAAGGCAGGTCTAGGATAACATCAAACCAAGCTTAACCTCGTAGCTATGCCTACCAAGTCGGGAGAGGGCTCTCTCCTTTTCAATATTAGGAAAATATAACAAATAAGGCTTGAGATGACTGATGTAAAGACTAATTTTAGGCTAGGTATATGGTAAGAGGAGTTTGATTGAGTTTTATGTTGGTTTTCTAGATCGAAAGTGAAAGGCAGTTTTGGGTCTGGGGAATGAACTCAGTCTTGCAGAGATTTATGTAGAGCAAGGTAGGTAGATGATTTAGTACTTTGAAATAGGTGAAATGGAGAGACTTTAGACTGGTGAGGAGTTCAAGAGGGCATGAAAGTATCAGGGATCATCTTTAAACAGTTGAAAACATGAAAGGCTAAACAAACCCTAAGGTAGATGACTGCAACATCAATTATTTCCACCTTTATACTTGATTCATTTATTTAAGCTAAAAAGGAGAGATATAATGGCACACATAAACACATGATAACTTTAATTATAGAAGGATAAACAATACTTAATCACCTTGCCACAAGAATCACACAAAATGCTGCAAACCCTGGTCTATTTCCTTGCCAAACTACAAAAATGAATTTACAATGATGCTCAAAGCTTTCACAAGAGTCCAACCTTGAAAATGGCTGAAAAACACACGATATAGACTTCCAAACCACCTATGCTATCCATCAGGGTCTAATCCATGAGAAGGGAGGTGGTTTCAACTATTTCTAAACTAGGAACACAAAAATAGGCAGTGGAACAACTCGCCTCTAAAACCTAAAAAACGGATTCATTCAACTCCAAACCACCTACAATTGATGTATCTACCTTATCAAGTCAATTTTTATAAATTTTACATCATATTACAGCAAATTTACATCATTTCAGCTCATGAATTTTACCATAAGAAAGAAAAAGTCAAACCAGAAGAAAACTAGGCGAAAAACAGTGTTTTTAGGCAAAATTAACACTTTTCCATCCTGTGCGTAGCGCCACTTTTCTGTGCATAATGATTTTTCCCAACTGCATTTGGAGGCCTTCCCATTCACCACATTTTCTCCAATTAGGCTTGTTGGAAAGGTCTATCTGTCTACTTTCTAGAAAAAGTGGAATTTCTGAATTTCGTTCCCATTTCCCCCTCCAAACATCAGTTCTCCCAACACTGCTTCCTATGTGGCCAAAAAGTGGCAAAGAGGGCATTTTGGAGGTGTTTTTGGCCCTTTTGGTGACCCAAAACTTGTCAAAAATTTCTAGTAATTTTTGGGTATTCATAATCTTCCATGATGAATCCAAAAAAGCAAACTTTTCCTCCAGAGGAGGTCCCTAGAAAACTCGAGCGCTAGGTGGTGCTACAAACTTGCTAGAAAAACTTGTTTTTTCCTTCAAAAATTCAAAATTGTCAAAAAGTTTGCCAAATTTCTTGAAATTTGGCATGAATTATCTACATGAAGTACTATTCTAGGCCAAGGAATCTTCAACCAAGATCTTGAGTTTATCTTGGTCTTTCTTGCTCCTCAAAGTTTTCTTCAACTTGGCCTTTAGGCACCTTATCCTAGCTTAGCAAATTTTGTTTCGTGCCAAATAGTGATAAGCCTTGTGTCGCAACATCTTTTTCTCCTTGTTGGCCTTTTCAAGCAGCTTATCCAAGTTCATATTTTCCCTCTCTAGCCATGATTCCTGATTAGCATCAATCTCTTGCTCAAGGGGTGTCAACTTGACTTTCTTTCTCTTTGCTTCTTTCTTGTTTTCTCTTGTGGTTTGCAGCTCCATGATCGTCTTCTTACTCTCCAACTGCTTGTTTTGTTTCTCAAGGTAATTGATGATCCACTTAGCCCTTTCAAGGTTAAGATCTAATGCATGGATGTCAAATTCTTGTTTCTTGATGATCTCCTTGAGTCTTGAGCTTTGGGAACACAAATAGCATCATCATCCTGAATCAAAATGAAATCTCTCTCCTAACCTTTAAAAGGTCCTTCCTCATGCAATGGTTGCTTCCCTTTATCCTATACCTACTTTTTTGAAGAAGAAGACAAGGCCCCTTTCACTCCTGGTGAAGATAGCATTTTCCTATGATCTGATGAAGGAAATGAGACCCCTTCCACCCCAGGTGGAGATAATACTCATTTTGCAGCTGCAAATAGCCTCCTTGTCCCTGTTTCATAAGTGACATATATTGGAACCCCTGTAGCTTAAGCAGTAGCTTGAGTCTCATGAACCTTTGGTTGATTTGAAGGCCCTCCTTCCTCTTGAAAAATTGATGGGGTCACTTGAGGGCTTTTGAAAACCTCATGTGAAATGAAAGTGTCCCATGAAACATTCAACAAACTCAACTAATGCAAAACAACAATCTTGATCAAGGAAAAATGATAAATGCTATTAAATTGTTAATGAAGAGGTTTCCTTTGGACCAATGTAGCCATTTTCTCAATGTTTTTTCATATGAAATAGGGGAGGTTCATCATCGTCACTCTAGTGAAATTCATCAATAATCTAATATGATAGGTGTACAAGCGAGAAAATCTCCCTTCACAGCAGAAGTATTTGATAATGAGCTTCATGAGTGGAGCATAAGTGTCCTATCCTATAGGTATCTAAAAGGAAAGACCCTACTAATTTTCTTTTGATAACTAGCCTTGATATAAGGCTCATAATTCTCTTTGCTCACATGCTATCCCTTGTTCCACCATTCACCCACATTTGGAATCCCTGTTGCTTCAGCTATAGTTTCAGGTGTTAGAGTGAAGGAAACACCTGCTAAGCTCACCTGGCCATTATGAAGATGAAGGACAAATAATCTGGAAATTTCATGGTGCTATTTCACCCTCTCCACCATATCACAAAATTGGTAGCAAGACTGATGTTTGAAACATGTTACTGCAAGGGGACAGCCCAATAACTCTGTAAGTGTAGTCAGCTCCTCCTGGATGTGTTTTCCCCCCTTATGTGGTTTTCTCAGTGCATGAATCTCTTGGGAGGAATCACTCACTATTTCCTCATCCTTTTCATAAGCTAAATCTATTTCCATGTTTGCCACTATATGGTGCAAAATGATGAGTATGAAGAGATTTTATGTCAAGAGTAGGTGACTATTGTCTTCCTCTTTGGGATTTCATGAATGGGACTGATGAGTGGAAGGTTTTGATGTTGGTTTAGGGTTATTAGGGAGTGATAGGGTTATGGGAATGGGAATTAGGGTTTGGGGATAGAGGGAATTAGGTGCTAGGGTTTGGGAAAAAAGGGAGTGAGATGAGTGTGAATGAGAGAGGGAAAGGGGAAGAAAATGTAAGGAAATGTAGTGAAGGGAAAATTATGCAAAGGGAGTAGACTAACAACAAGAATGACAAAAAACTGCAAAACCTAGGAAATTTTGAAATATGACTATGCAACAAATTAGGGTTTGGTTTTTTTCACCTATTAAAACACCCTCAATGAGGATTAAATCTCTTGCAATGGAAAAATGGGGGTTTTACTTACTTGAGGAATGACGTTTGCAAGATTTTGGAGCTTGAGCAAGTTGATTGGATGAAATTTTGGCTTGGCAAATTGGTGTGTTGTGCCAACACCCACGTGTGCTGCACCTCATAGGTGCGGCACCATTTCAAGTTCCTTTGTAAATTCTATGCCTAGTGTGTCATGCCAAGCAGGTGTGCCGTGCCTACGCCCAAGTGCACTGTACCAAGGGAAATTTCTAAACTTTTCTGCAATTTTCCTCCTTTCGCCTCAAATACCCAATTTTCTCTTGTTCTCTATCTCTTTGAGAAAAAATTAACTCTTTAGCACAAGGAACACTTTATATACCTTTTGAGTTTAATTTTTTCTATTTATAAAACCCACTTTCTAAAGTGTTCTTTTTCACTTTGTTCTTTAAATACTTTGTTTTGCAGTTTGGCTCACTTTTTATCATTTGATGGACTAATGCTTGGATTTTCTTATCTCTTTTGCAAGAGCTGGAGTGCAAGAGTTTGGCAAGGTGAACCAGGGTTGCAGATGATGTTTATTACATATAGGAAAATTAAAATTACATGAAATTTTATACATGGAACATAAAACTTTGTTTTTCCTCAAAACAGGGTTTTGAGGAAAAATTCAATTACTAAGTATATCATTATTGAAATTTTGATGTTGAGACCTTATTAGACATCCTCATGCACTTTCTGACCATTATTGAGCTTTTACATGACTATGGTGACAAATCCTAAACCTAATGAAACTTCAAAACCCTAAAATGACTTCTGCAACTGAAATGAAGTAAAAATGATAGCAAATGATCTGTACATGTGTAAATAGGCCAGCATATGAAAAACATGAGGGAAAGTTGACAAAGAACCACTACCATCAGATGATCCGTGACCTAATGGAATGCAGCTAATTGGATGAGACACCTAAAATGCATGCAAAAAGAGAATTTGATCACTGATGGAGGGATGAAGGTACCTACACTAATAGAATGGATCTTATACTGTGGTTTTTCTGTGTAGAGACAGGGACAATGGATATGTTTAATGATTAATATATGCTTGGTCCATTTTTCCTACAAGTCTTCTTCAATCCTTTTTCTGACTAACAAAACACGAAAATATTTCCAAGTTTTCCCTTTTAACTTGTTAAATGGAATAAAAGGCAGTCCACTTTCAGCTCTTTTCTGACCGTATAAACATGAAAATATTGTCGGAATTTTGTCGTTTTAAGTTCAATGCAGTTATGAAATGATGTGTCTTTGATCACTATTTTACTTTTTCAGATTGGAGCCACTAATTATGAAAAGTACTCCTTCATCGTAATGGTCAAGCTGTTCTCTCGGGTATTGTTTTCTACTTTTTCAGGCTCGAGGGACACAAATTTATGAAAAAGGACCCCTGGAGTTTTCTTTTCTGTGTCTTTTTCAAACTCTCTAAACATGAAAAAGACTCTGAGTTTTACCTGTGTTGGACTCGTTAAACCTTGACAACATTGGACTCATCACCATGATGGGACTCAAGCTTCTCCTCCCTAGGGCTCGTTAAATTATTACTAGGTTGGATTCGTCCGAAGGTCAAACTTATATCACAAGCATATGCTATCCCCTTCAAGCTTGTTTTTCAAAAATAATTGGGGTACTTGCCAACAATGGTGGGGAGAAATTTGGAAGTCGTCATTGGTTATCTACGACAGCTAGTGACTCTTGAACATCGACACTTTTGCTTCTCGTCGAGTTGGGATATCCTCACATCATCATTAGCTTTCCAGGGTTTTAGGTTGCCATTTTTCCTCATTCCATCTGATCCATGTTGTCTCCATTAGACCTATGATCCCTCGGTACCAAAAATGCTGCCACATTCCAGAGTCGTTTTGTCAATATGTTCAATAGTATAATCCTTCTACAGTTCACACCCTTAACTCCTCCTCTGATGCTCTATTTCACCATCTACCATTTGTTCCTTGTCTCGTATCATTGATGGGGGAAACATTATGGTCTTCCTGCAACAAATTGCCTCTTGTCGACACCAGCTCATTATCTAGGAGGTTTATCTAGAGATCCCTTTCAGTACCTTGGAGCTTGCATGCCTCAATGGCAAGTTCTTCATGCCTAACAACAAACTTTCATCATTGGTCTTCGATTAGGTGATTCCACGAGTGTTCGACTTCAGCCCATTTTTCACACTTAGTGGATTGCATTGACAATACCTTGAGATCCATTGCCATTATTGGTGGTTTCTCTCGTTCTTGTTAACAATTTTCATTATTGACTGATAACGAAATATGTTCGCATGCTAGAATTTGTACTAAGATCGGTTAGGGTTTCAAGACCTCGAACTAAAATTACATATGTTCGGGCTGTGTGGATTGATTCGTGATTACATACATGACTCTTTGATTGGATGGTTGTGACCATACCTGAGTCTTCATGGATGGCTGCAACCATAACTTTATCATTATATATGGCCTCACTAACTGGGTGGTTTCGTCCATACCATAGACCAAGTTTCATATTTCATTTGGATGGCTGCGCCGATGCCTAGACTACATGTATTTCACTATGAGAGATATCAGTTGTACTTGCACCTGTAGGTTCTTCAAGGTGGTGTCTAGTTTGGTCATGGTTTCCTAAAGCACTTCACTCCTCCCACTCTCTCGGGCTTTATGCTTTAAGGGGCATCTGTTACACAATAATTTGTCACTGTCCTCATCTCAGTCCCTCTGTTGTGTCATGTATAAAATACACATGTCCATATATTCCCACTTATGAAAAAAGATCAAATAAGTGCTCTATGATGTTGAAGAATTTACCCTTTTTCCTAAGTTTCTGCATTGTTGCTAATAAGCCATTAAAATGCGTGACAATCCCTTGTCATGAATAGTCTAGTTGCAACACCGTCGCAGGTGTACACGTGTTTCCCGTGATGGTCAAATTTTAGGGCTCAGCGCGAGCTTCCCAGCTATTTATCGTGACGATTGATCTGCATGCATTGCGTCCCTGCGATGTCGTCATTGATCCTTAGTTCATGACTTGTGACGACCTAGATTTGACGAATTTGTTCAAATAGTTGACCTTTTGGTTATTTCTAGAGCTAGTTGTTGGGTCAGTTTGGGTCACTTTTCCTGCTATAGAATGGTGGTTCCACCTCTTGGGAAACCTCCTTTAAGGATAAGCTCCCTCTCCCTCATCTAATGGAGACTCCTATAAAATCACTCACCATTGCTATGATCTGCTAGTTCTTTAGTTGGGTAGTGCTGGCTAGTTCTTTTGAGTTTGCTTTGAAACTAAGTAGATAGCTTTGGTGTGAGTGTGAGAACTGTGGGATTGTTAATAGTTTGGTAAGAGGTTGTGGAGTACCTTAACCTTATATTAGATCTTGTGAGTGAGAGAGAGATATCACCTATTTGGGAGACCCAATCTTGAGAGTGAATGATTGAAAAAACATACTAGCTGGACCCTTCGAGAAGGCTTGTGACGTCAAGACTTGGTTGTAAGCTTCACTTTTGATTCATTTTAATACAATAAATGATAATTTCCTATATCTTGTGCATAATTTACTTGATAGCTTATGATTTCTTGACTTTATAAGTAAATAGATCATTATTTTTCTCGGTTACAAGTTCTATTTTTTTCTTGTGGTGTTTAAAGTTGATTTCTCATTTAGGAGAAAGAAACGGAAACTGGAGCAGCACAATGGAAACTCCATCAACCGCTAGTTTGAGGTAGGCCTCCAACAATGACTATTTAAGGGAATCAATTGTTGTTTTGTCTTTGATGTGACTAGACCCACTCTAGGGCTATAGGGGTTGCCTCTGTCTATAGAGGGAACACTTTCCTTTATCACACTTTGCAAGCATTGTCTACCACTTCTTCCAACCACTGAGTTTGTAATACCAATTCATCATGCTATAGGCTGAGTTGTTCAATGTTTATCTTTTGTTCACTCAGAACTTGTGTTGCATGACCCTCCCTGTCATAGAGTTCTGTTGCTATTCAGTCCTGCAGTTGGTACAGTGTTTCTCGTGGAAGGGCAGCCAAATTGAGGCCAAGTCTTTTGATCTTGCCAATCACAAGTTTGTCAATCTCATTTGTCACTACTAGTGCTCCTTCCTATAACACTATGGTATTAGCCATCCTTGCGCATAACATCTATTCTACTACTAATGTACCTACTACGACATATGTGGACAAGGTTCCTTCCTATGAGGGTCACACCTATAGTTCCTGCAGCTATGCCCTTAGGACCCCCAACACAGTCTGTTGCTCTGTCATAACTTCTTGGAGTGCTTTCTCGGTGACATCATGAACCGTCTCGCTGATGTTGTAGAGGTCTCCTTCAGTAAATGTGATCGGGTCGATGGCCAGCTTCGAGGCCTTGACCTTTTTCCGTGGACCTGATCTTTCTAGGATGTGCAGCCATTTGAGTTTTCTCGAAGTGGTTCCTAGATCCGCACCCTCTTTTGCAATGTTTGTGTCTCTGCCTCCTGTCCTGTAGACACTTTCTATCCCTCCTCTACCTTCTTTATGGCAGCCTCTATTTTCTGCATTACTGCTACTGCTTCAGTGGTCTTCTTCTACCTCAGATGCCACTTTTTCGTTGTGCCTTTTCTTGGGTAGTTGGGTGACATGCAGCTTGGCATCCTCCTTCCTTTTCTGTGCTACTGTCTTCTCCATTTCCACGAAATCTAGGGTGCACCACTCGAGAGCCCATGTCTCTAACACTGTAAAGATTGCATCATCAGTGGCCATGAATGCGAACTTTGTCCACTGCTGCACCAAATCCTTCTGCTGCTTGCTGTAAATATTCTGCATGTCCACCTTGAAGTCTGCAAAACTCTGTAGACTGTTGTGCACTATGGAGAAAAGGCGCAACATCCTATTAATCCACATCCAGATGGTCACCTACATGAGCACCCAAAATATCTTTGTATCGCAAATCTCCTTCACGTCCTTGGTAGCCCAGAGTGAAGTGTACTTTGCGGCCTCTGGTAAGTCACACTCAATGCTCAAGAACTGACTATCCTCTGGTAGTTCTCTTGCTACTAGCAAGATTTACAAGAGAAACCATGTGTAGTGAAAGGTCTTACCCTGCTCTTGGGCCTCCTTGCGGTTGAGTAAAAATTCTTTGCAAAGGAACTTTGCCTAGTTGAACTGGACCCCTTCCGCACGTTGTTTGGCCAATGCAACTACTAGCGCTGGTACTTCATCTTCATGGCATTTTCTCATTACTTTACTAGCTAGGATTTGGGTGGCTATGCACACCGCTTTATCCTTGATACTGTTGATGGTGTAACACCTCTTTTTCTTCTCGAGCTTATATTTTTTCTTCATGTCTTCCATGAGAAGGTGTGGTATCCATAGTAGATGAAGCAACTTGGCCTTCTCCACACCACGCAACCCTTTTTTTGGTTGTCATATGCTCACTGGCCCCTCTATATTCTATTTCATTAGGCTCTTCATCTCTAAGTGTGGAAAATTCTCGCTATCCATGAGGTCCTAGTCTTCAAATTTTAGGGTCGAAACACTTCCTAGGAGCAGACCCTCAAAGGTAATTTCATCGTGGAGGAGTGGCGTCTGGAGTGCACTCTTCATTGCATTTAGATCCTTTAGTACCTTCCCTCTCCCTTTTCACAGAGGGACATACTCAGGAAATTTTGCTGTAGAGCGCATTGCTTGGATGTCCGCCTCCATGCCTTCTTCTTCCTCTACCTCAGAAATCAGAACCTGTAAGTCCTCGTCCTCTTCATCTATATCAATGGTGACAACCTTTCCCTTTTCCTCCATTGATAGCTTACCGAACCATGGATTCCTCAGGGACATGCAGATTGGTCCCATTGCCTGCTTATCTTTGTAGGGTAGTCTCGGGACTATTTGTTGGCTTATAGTGGCCTGACGCATGTTCAAAGATGATTTAGCCAAACAAATCCAGGTACTACTAGCCCTTTCAGCAATAGTCCATGGAGCGTGGACTGAGGTCTCACCCGAAGTAGTATGGGAGGGTGCTAGAACCATTGTTACACAGTAATTTGTCACTGTCTCCTTGTCAGTCTCCCTACTGTGTCATGAAATCAAACCCATCATGCTCATGCTCTCTGAAATGGCCAAAAAACCCTCTTTGCCTAAGTTTATTGGATCATCGCGACTGTTATTGAAATAACCACGCTGAATGGCGGATGATAGTGCAATTGATGCGCTGCCAGCGCGGATGCACACGGGTTTCCCGCGCTGATCGAATTTCATAGCCAGCGCGCCCTCTGCTTGTACTAAGTCGCGCTAACCGGACCTCTTCTGTTATTGGGATGCGATGTCAGCGCGCCAGTCCAGTTATGCACCCGCGCTGATCCTGTTTAGGTGAGTTTGTTCTAACATCCAGCCTTCTAGATGACTCCAGACCTGGTTGTTGGCTTTGTAAAGGTCGCCCTACCTTCTATGGCATGTATGTTCATCATATGAGCCACCTTTCTTGGAGATAAGCTTATCCTTCCACCATCCATGGAGACTCCTTCTCCTATATAAGCCTCCACCATTGCGATGAGCAGCTAGTTTTTGACATATAGCTTTTGACATAGAGGAATTCATAGTGCTTTAGTGCTGCTCTTAATAGGCAGGTGGTGTGTTGAGTGTGGATTGCTAGAGAGCTTAAGGAAGGTTATGAAGTCTTGTTGCCTTGTGTGAGAGAGAGAGTTGTTTGTATTGGGAGATCTACCTCCAAGGGTGAATGCTTATGAGACTTGTTGGCTGGACCCTCTTGAGAAGGACTCAGCGTCAGAACATTGGTTGTACCTTTCTTTGTTTTAATTAATAAAAGATAGATGACTACTGTTATGGTTCCATTCTCATTTGTCTTATGATGGTTAATGTGAATTACATCCTTTCTGATTGATGTATAGTTGGTTTTACTAGATTTCACACTTGTGTTTGTTCTCTCTTCGCATGTGCAGGTGTCCATCCTCGAGGATAGTGGAGGATCGTGACCAACCAAAGAGAAGGAGTGAGAGCGGCATCTCTTCATCAAACAAATAGCGCTGGAATCCAAGTAGGTGTTCTTTACCCACTTGTTAATTGCGACTAGGAACTTGTAGAGTAGCATTGATTGATTGTTGCTAGACCCGTTCTGGGCTAGTAGGGATCGCCTCTATCCATAGAGGGGATTTACCTCTCCAACAATTTGGCAACTCCACTGGGGAGCGTTGCTTGTGTCTTTTGTTGTTCATCCTTGTTTTGAGTTTGATTGTCACTCTCTTGTCAAAGATTGGGGATTAGTTCTCTGTTTTTGGTTTCCTGGTACACTCTGGGAAATGCTTTAATTGTTTTAAAAAGCTGTTGCCTTGGTTTGGGAGTTTTTGGTTTCATTTTACCTGATTTTTAGCCTCAGCGCGGTTTATATCAAAACAGTCCCACTGACATCGCACATCTGTTTCTTTGGCCTTACTGTCATCGCGTTTATACGTTTAACAGTCGCGCTGACCTTGTTTTCGGGCCAGCGCCCTTTATCCGTGTCCTTTCGCGCTGACAATGCTAAGTTGCTACGCGCGTTCTCTTGTCATCGCTTTGTTGCTGAGGGTCACCCGTGCTGATCCTGTAGAATTCATTTTTGTCCAAATTTGCCTCCTGAACCTGTTGGTTTGACTGTCCCTTGCTCTTGCCACTTGGTTTTTGACTTGTTTTATTTTGTCTGAACTGTGACATACTTGCTCGCGAAGTCTTGTTCCGCAAGGGTTCGTTTATTACTTGTTTTCGACTTCACAAAGCCTTCCTTTTGCTTTCGCTGCTTGGTTTGCATTTTGCCTTAACTTTTACAATTTGCTGGAGTGTGTTGGATCGTTGTTTGACTGGTTTTGGACTCTTATCCTCCGGGTGTTTTCTTTTCTCCATTGATTTCGCACTCAAGCCCTAGGGCATCTAGTGGCCGTGTGTGTGTCAAGCCTTCCGTGGGATCTTGTTTTCTTGTTTGACCAGCCAACTTCAGATTTGTTTTTCACATTCGCTTGGTGATTTTTGGAAGTGTTTTGGTTGTGTTCCAAGCGATTTGCCTTCCTCCTTTGAATTCATGTTTGTCTTTTTGAGCTTAGATTACATAGCTCATAAGCCTTTGTTTTCCTTTGGTTTGGGAAACTAGTTTTTAGTGTCTTGGGAGCTTTCTTGTGTTTGCATTGAGTGATTTCATTTCTTTTGCTTGGTGTAGCTATCTCTCAAAATCATTTTAAACATTTTTGTGCCATTGAAAAGAAAATCAAACTAGTATCTTTTGCATTTAATAGTTAAAAGGAAAAGGACATTTCGTTGATTTGTGTTTTCAAAAGAAAAGTTTCATTTCCTTGCCATTAGTTGCATTAGGTTGTTTGATTGCTTGAGTTCGTTTTGTTTGATTGAAAGATTCCTAACCTTCTCATAGTTAGGATTCATCGAACGAAATGATGTTCTTTGGCATGTAGTTCGCATATAAGTATTTTTGAGAGATCATATGGTAGGACCTGAAATCAAAACTTAATTCAAGATCAATCGTAAAATAAACCAAATTTATCTAAAAACGCATTGGAACTTAACGCAAATATCTAGAGGTCTAGGCTAGAGACGTGCTCCGGCGTCGTTAAACCTAGTCACTCTTGTTTTCGCATTAAGGTTGGGTGATTCCTATTGGTGTGATTCAATTGTGGTCTAGCACAGATTTGGGCTCCCACGTACTGTCGTGTATATATGGGGAGACTCCACTAGGTTTGCA
Source organism: Pinus taeda (assembly GCA_000404065.3). Lineage (NCBI taxonomy): Eukaryota > Viridiplantae > Streptophyta > Pinopsida > Pinales > Pinaceae > Pinus > Pinus taeda. Next base: position 14,911 of record APFE031141982.1, on the reverse strand, counting down.
TCCTTTATCCCTAGGAAGCTGAGTCTGCCACGTTGTGAACCGTAACGCACTGAACACAGCATTCGGGAAGATTGACTGCAATACGGAAAGTCCTTGGTTCTCATACGATTGCCAAGGTGTATAAGTAGTTTTACGGATTGCTTGGTAAACCTTTTGCTTAGAATCTCAAAAACAGTCACTTTTGATCCTTTTTGGACTCCCTAAAAGAAAAGGTGTAAGTGAGCATCTTGTCACTTCGTGCTCATTAAACATTTGAAGGAGATAGAGTCATCTTTTCGTCCTTTTCACGACTCTAGAAACATGAAAAGGTCAAGTTCAGTTCCCGTGTCTTAAAATTTATTTGGCCACAATAATATTACCTGGTTAGATCTTGTGTGCGTTCAGTTTTGAGTAGGTTTTTATCGTTAGCTTGCCTAGGGTCGTTGTTTGATCATCCTGGCGGACCCATCAACCCCGTCTTCTGTCCCAAGTGACGAAGGGTCTCCATCTTCTGTTTCCCCTGAAACTCCAGTCTGTGACGCTCTTCCCATTGTTTCGAGCATCCAAACGTTGAATTCTCGAGCTCCAGAGGACGATTTTTACGAGTTCTTTTACAACCCTATTTGGGAGCCCTCTGACGAGGATTTTCCTGCCACTCCTGTCAGTGCCCCATCTCTGATGACTTCTTCCGATATGGGCGACACTTCTCCTATGTCGAGTGGCCCGTCCATCATGTCGAGTATAGATACTCCCATTCCGGCGACATCCCCCATCATCTCTACACCCTACACTGTTACGCCTTTGGGTGTCACGGTGCCGACACGTTAAAGATCATTGAGGGATGCTATGAAATCGGCAGCTTCCTCTTCCGTTTGGGATCAAAACATCGTCCCTAGCACAGGACCGTTTGCTTCCCAAGTCCATCATACTGCTATTACAGCAGTCCCATCCAACCCGACCGTTTGTGTCGTGGCGTCAACTCTAGTTGTTAGCACCATCACAGCATCATCTGCTGTCACTTCTGTTGCGGGCCCATCTCGAGGTCCAGCGCAAAGTGGTTCATCGACGCATGCTACTAGAGTTGTGTACCCCGCAAGTGGTGCTCCTCCTGCTTCCGATCATATGACAGTAGAGGAGGCATATTTTCAATACTTGCGTAATGTCCAGAGCCCGGATGGGCAAGGCCCATATTATGATCCTGAGAATCATTATTTATTTACCTCCTTGCCTGAAATAACTTATGATGAGGTTTCTGTTCCATTGAATGTGGCTTGGGGTACCACCGACTATGGTGGCGGCCAGTACCATCTGGGACAAGGACAGCAAGGACCACCCTACCAGGGTCAACAACCCTACTTGCAGCCTAATCATGGGCAGCAGTATGCTGGCCAGAATTACCTAGGTCAATAGGGAGGCCCACAAGGACTACCCAATCAGGGACAACCTTTGGTCTCTAGTGGTCTGACTTTTACATATCTTGGGCAACCTTCTGGTAACCCGGGACAACCCAATGCTCAACAAGGTCAACCTGGTACCCAGCAAGGCTACCCTTCGGGGCAACCTTATGGGAACCAGGGACAACCTTATGGACAGCAAGGTCAACCCATAAACCAGCAAGGAAACCCTTCTGAGCAAGGGGGCCAGCCTTACGTACAGCAAGGCCATCCTACCGCTCAGCAACCATCTGGTCAACAAGGAAAAACCTCAGTTGCGCAAGGGCAGCCCCTCACTCAGCAAGCCCGACCTTCTAGGCGAGCGGGACCCTCTCAAATCTGACCAGGACAACCTTCTAGCTAGACGGCTCAGCATGCAGGCGGGTACCAATCCCGACCTCTTCTTTCAAGTGGGTATCAATCCCAGCATCCGTATTCAGGTGGGTATCAATCCCAGCCTCCGTAATCAGGTGGGTACCAATCCCAACCTCCTTACTCAGGTGGGTACCAATCCCAACCTCCATACTCTGGCGGGTATCAACCCCAGCCTCCGTATTCGGGCGGGTATCAATCCCAGCCTCCCTATTCTGGCGGGTATCAATGCCAGCCTCCTTATTCAGGTGGGTATCAGGCCCAGCCTCCTTACTCGGGTGGGTACCAATCCCAACCCCAACATTCAGGTGGGTATCAATCCCAATCTGGTTATGAAATTCCGCCTGGTTCTCACACTCAGTACGGATACCAGCAACCCCAGGGGAAAAATCAATATACCCCGTACCAAAATTATCAACAGCCGCAGGGTAATCCCTATCAAAATTATCAACAACCTGCTGGCCAGTATGGTAACCAATGGGGCACTGGGGGGCAAGAATCAGCAACCCGGTTCTGGAAATAACCCCTACGGTCAAAATCCTTCTGGACAAGGCCCATTTGGGCCTGGCCCATCGGGACAAGGGCAATGCGGGCAACCAGGAACTGGATGGAATTCTGGTTCTACTTCATATTCGGGAAAAATTTCTTTTAATCCGCAGCTACCATTTCTAGCGACGTTGGAACTGCTCGATGTGTCAAAGTTGACGAGTGATCCCATTCTGCACAATCCACAGTGGCCACCGGTTCCAACCAAAATACCAAGTGATTGTCCCAAATTCGATGGGAAGGTCAGGGAAGACCCTCAAGCTCATGTGATGACGTATCACTTATGGTGTTCGTCAAATTCATGGCTCGACGATTCGATCCGGCTTCGCCTCTTTCAGAGGAGCCTCACTAGTTCGGCAGCTAAATGGTACATTGAGTTAACTCGAGCATCATTCCAAGATTTCAATTCGTTGGCTATGGCATTTTTGACTCATTTTCAGTTACCCATACGGTATGAGACGGGGACTCACCTCCTTACGTCTCTTAAGCAGGATACTGCTACACATATCTCCGATCATATTCATGAATGGAGAAGGCGTCGCAGGTTGATCAGGTTCTGGATACCTGATCAACTCCTGACTGACTAGTTTACAACTTCCTTTGTCCCCAAGATTGCGCGGGACATTGCCATGGGAGCCTGTGGAACTGAAGAGCAAGAAATCGCACACGCTCAATACCTAGACTTAGTTTATTCTCAGTCTAGTACTTTGTATTAGTACTTGCCAGACGCCCCCAGGCCTGGTACATCCAAGGCTCCGCCCAAGCCATCTGTTGATGGAGTCATTGGCTCTATAAACCAGGCCTCTAAAATATCATCGAATCCTAGGAAGGAAAAGTCAAGTGTATCCAACGAAAACACTTCCCAGGGCGTTCTAAATTCTGGTAACACTTCCGAGGTAAATACCGTTCAGTCCACCATGGCGGGGAAGACCTTGAAAGGAAAGAAAAAGGAAAAGGGGAAAGGGAAAAATAAATCCGAGCAACCTAAGCAGGAATCCTCTAAACCTCCTACCGAGGAAGGAGCTAAACGCAAACCCTAAGTATCCTTGCCTCATTTGTGAGGAAGATCACTACACTAAGGACTGCCCTAGGAGGTCCGAAGTTAGTCGTTTGTTGAAAGGTGCTCCTGGGGTCCCTGCGGTTCTGAAAGAACCCTTTCCCTCTCAGAAAAATTAGATGGTGGCTGAAACCTCTTCTTCTCCCTTCGGTTCCCAGGTCTTCATGGCTGGAACTATTCCTATTCATGTAACAACTCGAGCTAAGGAGTATCTGTCATCCGCCGGGAAGGAGCCAGAGGTTCCCTCAAGTGCTCCTTCGTCCAGCTCTGGTCCTCTCCATATCGAGAGACCGAGTGTTGATACGACAATCCAACCCCCTCCGAAAGGGGTACTCAGGAGGTCTTCTTATAACCCGAATGCTCGTGCTGCCCAGCACTATAGCATCGTGGAGGACTTAGCGCAGGATCCGTCTACTATGTCCGCCTTAGAGGTCCTTCAGAGCTACCCCCCCCAGAGGAAGTCCCTGCTATTGGCCATCGGTGGCATCGACCCAGCGGACTCGGATTTAATCACCTTCAACCTCGAGAGCCATGTTCCTCGACAGCCTCATCAGATAGCTTTCCTCATTCAAGTCATCATCAATTCTAAAACTATCCATCGTACATTCATTGATGAGGGCGCATCAACCTGCATTATGTCTATTGCATGTTGGAAAGCCATTGGGTCTCTGACGTTGAGTCAGTCCCCAACGACCTTGGAAGAATTCGACGGGAGAGAATGTCGACCTTATGGTATCCTTCAACGGCTACCGATTACCTTAGAAGGGAAGACTGTAGAAGTAGAAGTCGACCTTGTGGACGCAAATCTCACATATAACCTCCTTCTGGGCTGGAGCTGGATGTACGCTATGTGTGCTATGGCTTCATCCCTCTTTCGTGTCATTCATTTCCCCCATCAAGGGAAAATTGTCACGGTCGACCAACTCTCTTTCTTCGCTTCCTCTTCTGAGGGAAACATACCCTTCGTTGAGCATACCTCAGTTCCGTTTGAAAGCGTGGGATCCGGGCTCTTAAAAGAACCCGCCCTTATGGGTGTTTTTTCCCTCCCACCTCCTAACTTCGCCTCGATCTCTATGATCTCGGTTCGCTCTGATCCTTGGATCCTTCCTTCCATCGACCAGATAGAACCTTGGGGTGAGGAGATGCCGTTGAGTCCAACCGAGCTCAACTACATCGAAATTGTTGCTGCATCGGCCTCTCATGATCAACCTACCGTCACGAGTGGGGCTCTCGACTCAGATGATTTTCGCCCTTGGTTAGGAGAATACACCTCCTCGGATCCATTGAAGGAGATATTTCCTTCCAATGAGGCTATTATAGAGACTATGTCTCTGGACGAACGTCCATTGTTTCCTCTTCACCACCGTTCCTCCTTTCTCCCTACCTTTCGGGAAACATTGTTTTGTCTTGAGCGGTTTGCTCCATGTCTCCCTTCTCAACCCCTTCAGACACCCATTCAGATCTATCACACATCGTCCGAAGGGAATTTAGGGAATATCACGCAGACGCAACCTATTGACATCTCTGTTAAGGCGGGGATTGTCGAGAACATTTACATAGGAGTGACCTGCACTCCTGAGGAGATTCAGGTGTATATTGCACTTTTTCACGATGTCTTTGCATGGTCCTATGAAGAAATGCCCGGTATTGATCCATCTATAGTAGTGCACGAGATACCAACATATACCGGGGCCAAACCTGTTCGCTAGCGTTTGCGTCCCGTGCACCCCCGCAAGGCGGCAGCCATCAAAGCAGAGGTTGAAAAACTTCTTAAGGCAGGATTTATTTATCCCATCCCACTGACAGAATGGGTCTCAAATATCGTCCCTGTCGACAAAAAACAGGGCACCATTCGTGTCTGCGTTGATTACCATGACATTAACAAAGCTTGCCCAAAGGACAACTACCCCACACCATTCATTGATCAACTCATTGATGAGTGTGCGGGTAGCGAGATATATTCTTTTATGGACGGCTTCTCTGGTTACAACCAGATCAACATTGCTCCGGCTGATCAACACAAGACGACCTTCATCTGTCCCTGGGGCACCTTTGCTTATAAAAAGCTCCCCTTCGGCCTCAAAAATTTCGGTGCTACCTTTCAGCGTGCAATGTCTTATGCTTTCCACGATATCAGACACATCGTACAGCCTTACCTGGATGATCTTCCCACTCATTCAGCTAAGCGCGTGTACCACCCATCGCATCTTCGTGAAATCTTTCTTCGTTGTCGACACTATAACATCCACTTAAATCCACACAAATGTGTCTTCTGCATCGAATCTGGTCGACTTCTCGGGTTTATCGTCTCCCGATAGGGTATCCGTTTGGATCCCCTTAAAGTCGAGGCAATCGTGAATCTTCCTCGCCCTGCTACTTTGTGGCAATTACAAAGTTTACAGGGGAAAGCTAATTTTCTAAGACAGTTTATCCCAAACTATGCTGAAGTGGCAAAGGGTTTTACCCGGTTACTGAAGCATGACACCCCATTCTGATGGGATGCCATAGCCGAGGAGTCGTTTTCTCATCTCAAAACCCTCTTGGTTTCCGCCCCTTTGTTGCAGCCTCCAAATTACCATCGTGACTATATGCTCTATTTGGCCGCTGCCGATACCACTATCGGCATGGTTTTGGTTCAGGATGACGATGATGGCATCGAGCATGTCATTTATATCTTAGTCGCAACTTATTAGACACGGAGACTCGATATGCATATGTCGAGAAGTTGGCTCTCGCCGCAGTCTGCGCCGTCCAACACTTTCATCACTACATTCTGTTGCGTACTACTACGGTGATTTCAGATTGTAACCCCATGACCTACATTCTTTCACAACAATTGCTCGGGGGTAAATACTCAAAGTGGATCGTGACCCTCCAAGAGTTCGACTTGGAATTTACTGCGGCCAAGTCCAAGAAATCACTCATTTTTGCTGAACTTTTGTGCTCTTTGCCATCTGCCACTACTTCCTCACTGATAGAGGAGTCTATTCCAGATGAAACTCTTTTCCTTCTCAGCACCCTCGATCCATGGTATGGCGACATAATTGTCTATTTGCAGACGTCCTCCTTCCGCCCCGAGACCTCGAAAGACGCTCGTCGATGGATTCGTCACCAAGCTTAGCCATATCGCATAGTTGGGGACACCCTGTACCGCCTTGGGGTTGATTCGGTTCTTCGTCGATGTCTCACCTTTGAAGAAGATGAAAGAGTTCTAAATGACTGCCACTCCGGCGCTTGTGGCGGTCACATGTCTAGATATGCCACCGCACAAAAGATCCTCCATGCTGGTTACTTCTGGCCTTCCATTTTCAAGGACTGCATTCTTGCCGTCCGTTCTTGTCATGAATGCCAGATTTACCAATGGAAGATGTGTGCGCCCGCTGCCCCGCTGCACCCCGTTGTGACCGTAGGCCCCTTTGCCAAATGGGGCATCGATTATGTGACATGTAACCTGTTATCACCCTAAAATATTTGTCTCTAATCTTTGGTAAGTTGCCTTGTTTCTAATCATAGTCTTATAAGTTTTGAGTCAGCTCATCACAATTATTGTCATTCTCATTTACAAACCCTTCTTCTAGTCATGGTGTTAAAGGGTCTCTAGGTCATTTCATGCTTTAAGGGTTAGGTCATAAGATTAGAAGTCTTTTAATATCATATCTCTTTTCCAAATAAAGTTTCATAGCCTCATTCCATGTCCTGAAAGCCTCACCATGTGTTTTGACATCAGTTTGATTCCAAAGGATTCATGTTAGTCTTGGTCTATTCTTTCCATGGTTGTTTCCGTGTCTAAGATCTATAAAAGAGTCTTGTTGGTATGGTCAAATAGGATCAACACTCTGTTCTTGCCCATCACTGGTCCCACATCACCTAACATTCCATGTGTCAAACTTGTGTCAAGGTTTTCATAGTTAAAAACTCACTCTAAGTGTTTTCGCAGTGCGCTACGAAACCCCTGTATAAGCCTGTTTTAGCAGAGAAAAACTGTTTTTACTAGTCAACTTACAGAGGTTTTCCTGAGCAATTGAGAACTCCATTTTGCAAAATGAAAGATTTTTTTCTTCCTAACATTCTTCAATACAAAAACCTCTTTCCGTTTATTCAAATTCATTCTGAGGTGGGAGGAATTTATGGTTGAACTTGCGCTACAAAACTGCTGTAAGTGTCGTTTTTCACAAACAGACTTTTCCTGTTTATCACCTGTTTTTCAAAGACTCATTCTGGTCGGTAGGAAAGATGTTTCAAAAAACCAGGAGAGGTTTTTGTTAAAGATGGATTTTTTCAGAAAAACGTCCTTTCGTTTCCTCAAATTCATCATGAGCGGGGAGAAATGAAGGACCAAAGTTGTGCTACGAAACTGCTGTAGGTGCAGTTTTTCATCTCCTGTTTGACAACTGTTTTTCAAAGACTTATTTTGGGTGGCAGGAACAATGTTTCAAACAACCAAGAGAGATTTTTTTTCTGCATTGAATGATTCAAAAAAGCCTCCTTCCATTTCCTCAAATTCATTCTGAGCTGGGAGAAACGGGTGACCAAAGTTGCGCTACAAAACTGTTGTAGGTGCAGTCTTTCAGAAAACGGATTTTTCTTGTTTGCCACGTGTTTTTCAAGGACAGTTTCTGGACAGCTGGAGAAATGTTTTAAAAAACCAGGAGAGGTTTTTGTTCTGGAAAACATGGGCTACAAAAAAATCCTTCAGTTTCGTAAAATGTGTCATGGATGAGGAGATAAAGGCTCTGTCACACGTTCCATTTTCAGGGATCCTAAACCCTAAAAACAGGGAAACATGTTCCCTAATTTCTAGGGTTTGTCTTCAGCAGTCAGATGACCACGTGGGAGGATTAATCAAATTCGACTTCATGAAGTGTTAGGTGTCAAATAATTCTTTTAATTTTTATATATGGTTGTTGTAATCATAATAAGGAGTTACACTCCTAGTTGTATTAGGTCTCCAGGACTCCTAGTTAGGTGTCAATTGCATTTAATAGTTAGTTTTAAGTATCATTAGGTGTCATAATAGGATGAATTTGAATTCCCCTCATGCTTGAGGAGGAATCCAAGTTATGTAAAGATCTCTATATATAGCTGAAGCATCAATGTACTCAGGGTTGGAAATTTTATGAAAAAGCTTGTATTTGGCTTATGTAAGACCGAGTTTCAGTAATACATGTTTGGATTTACTTCTCAGGATTCATGAGGGATTGTTTATGTTTAGAATATGTGATGTTGTCCTTTCCCTAATTCTTGCAGTGTTATGAATGTATAATCACTCAGAATTCACTGAATGTGCTCTGACTTCCTGTATACATTTATAAACTGACTGTGTGGTTCTATATGAGTTTGTATTCTGAATGTTTGAATGTTGAATGCCCTGACTTCCATGTAAGGTTGAGATCATTGTTTTATTGAGGTGTATTGACTCCATAAGCCCAATGGATAGTTGTTAAATTTGTTTCCACCATTTATATTTCTCAAAGTTGTTCTATTAGAGTTAGCCATCTTATCTTTAATCAAAATCATTAACCCATCTAGAGAGAGCCCTCTCAGGTTGAGGAGGCTAAGCCTCAGCCTAAAGTAGGTTTGAAACAGTTACTTAGAGTCATCCTGACCAGCAGCCTATCAAGTTTGATTTTGAGATAACATAACCCTCGCTCGGCCAGGGGGCATGGTTACATCATCGTTGCTGTAGATTACTTTACAAAATGGGCCGAGGCGATGCCCACATTGTCGGAAGACGGTCATACGATGGCGCAGTTTCTTTTCAACCATATTATTTCTCGATTCGGGGTTCCGCAAGCCATTGTCATTGATCACGGAAAACATTTCCGTAATCATATGATGGCCGAATTGACAACCCAACTTGGACTTAGGCATGATAGTTCCTCTCCATACTATCCTCAGGCAAACGGACAGGTTGAATCCGTGAACAAAGTCTTGGTCATGATGCTTCAGAGAACTGTTGGCATGCACAAGTTTAGTTGGCATTTGATGTTGTTCTCCTCGTTCTGGGCCTACCGGACCTCCGTGAAGGATGCCACCGATTTCACCCCTTTTCAGCTAGTATATGGACTGGACGCAACCCTTCCCGAGACTACTCCTATAGAAGAGCGGCTTCTTTACTTGGAACAACTAGACGAGACACATCATCTAGCCTCCCTTGCTATCGAAGCTCAAAAGAAGCGGGTGAAAACTCACTTCGATAACTCTGTTAATCCCCGCTCTTTTGTCGAAGGAGACTTGGTACTGCTCTATGATGAGGCTAATGATAAGCTAGGAGCAGGAAAACTCGAGCCAATGTGGCATGGGCCCTACATTGTAAAAAGTGTTCTACAAAAAGGAGCCTATGAGCTGATCGATTTTGAAGGCAATCCCCTAGACAGGCCCCATAATAGGCTGTATCTTAAGAAATATTACGCCTGAGTCCAGGCACTCTCTCGTTTATTTTTTACATGAATATGCTTTTTTATAGTGTGTTTAGTGTGTGTGCGTGTTCATTTGATTTTGTCTTAGTGTGTCGGCGTGATTGCCGCTTATTGTGTCTTTTGCTTCTTGAACAGATGTCTAGATCACCTTACGTTGGTTTTGCTGATGGTGCTTCCCGCAGTACTCGCAATCTGTCATCTGTGGCATGGGTGATCTACGATCCTCATGGTGAGTTAGTAGATATTCAAGGTGTGTGTCTGGGTTGTACAACAAACAATGTAGCTGAATATAGTGTTGTAATTGAATTATTAGCCGAGGCGATTAACCTTGGAATCCGCTCATTGGTTGTAAACCTAGATTCACAGCTTGTAGTCCACCAGCTCAACGGACGATATTCCGTCAGAGATCATCGCATCTTAAGGTTGTATTTACATGTTAAGTTATTGGAAAGAGATTTTGATTACATTACTTATCAACACATTCCAAGAAGACTTAATGCTGTAACTGATGCATTGGCTAATTATGTATTAGACAGACATTTGCGAAATAATGCTAAAATTAACAAAACATGAGAAGCATAAGATACAATAAAACACCATGTATATATATATACTATCGTGTGGCGCACTAATGCGTTCAAAAAATAAGTGTACATGTCTGAATAAAACCGGTATCCTCAGTACATCCGAGACATATGTCTCTCAAAAAACATCAGTGGAAAATAAAACCTAGGAATCTACTATGGTAGGTTATGCTCTCTATAGCATGCCACCGCTCGTGCCACCTACCTCAAAAGGCAGTGGATTCTAGGTTCTACACCCACTATATGGATTTGTGCAGCTATGGGGACCTCCTCGATCCCCTGATAATCCGGGACTCCTACCAGTAAGCCCTCAAGGTTATGCACCACAGCCTCCGCCATGTCGCCTACTAGAGGAGCTAAGACCAAGATCGCGGTGCCCTGCCCATCTCTCCGTGCCTCCGGGGCCAGGCCAAGGGGTCTCACAGGTCCCACATCTGCACATCATAGAATTTATTAGGACATGTACATGAAAAAATTCAAAAACATTATAAAAGATAAAAAATCAAAAAAGATCAAGTGTTTTACCTCCATCATCCCACTGCTCTCCCGCAGGCAGTGGTAGGTCGGGATCACCACGAAAGTCGATACCGGCGTATGGCCAGTCCTCAATGAAGATAACCTGGTGATCTAGCCACTCTCGGAAGAAAACGCCCCACGACATTGAGCGACCGCCACCTCCATGTGGCATGAATCGGGCCCATTTGGTGGTCCTCGTCTCTCGTGGACTGTTAGGCGGATCCACCACCATGGTCTGCAGTTGAAGGGCTGGCACCCGCTCAAACATAAGCGGGAGTAGGAGCGATCTGTAGCCAAACTGCTTTCGACTCTCCACGTCGACAGTTACTCAATTGCCTCTTCATGCTGTTTGTCACAGCTGCCGCCCAGTTGAAAACCGTGGGCTCTAAGCACTCGAGAGCTAGCAATAGGTTGGCCTTTGAGGCCTCATGGTTGGCCAGACTGCCTGCTACCTATGTCACTAGAAAGAGTATAGTGCGAAGGACTATGTCACCAGCACCCACTGATGGAATGCTTGCTTTCCCGCTCCGTGTCTTCTGCGCCTGTGGGCACACTCAGGCCATGAGTTGGTCAAGCGTCTCGCCGCTAGGTCGCTTCCCCTCTAGGATGGGCATCACACCTCGGTGAGACAATCCAGTCAAAAAATAGATATCTGAGGAATCGAACTCGATGTCACGACCTCGGATTGTAAATTTCCCATCCACTGGGTTCCAAGCTCTGATCAAGAGCTCTAGCAGGTCTGGCTGTGCTCTCAAGCGAGGAGTAAGAAAGAATTTTAGCAAACCGCATGCCCGCATTGCATTTTGGCATCCGGCATCAGCAGAAGCGGCCATATCTTCATTGTCGTGGGCACTCTCTTGCCACAAAAAGGCCATTGTGTCCTGCATGATCACCAAAAAGCATTAGGTTGCCAGTCATTGAGAATTATCCATTGAAATTCTTAGAAAACTAATCTTCACGGCGCCAGCGCGACTGTTTCTAAATCATCCACGCTGATAATGGCGGCCCTTTGTATTTTCTCTAGGTCAACGCGGAAGCACACGGGTTTTCCGCGCTGACCCAGAAAATGGTGTGTGTTGATAAAATCGATCAGCACGGACCCGATGGGCGAATCTGCGCTGACTGAGAGCGCACCTACGCTCAAAGAATTTGGCCAAATGGCCAAATCCTACGGTGAAAATGCTTAAAAATAGGCTTGAAAGAAAGCGCAGGGCAAGAGGAACCTATCTGGAATCAGCTGTCGGAAGGATGGCATCCGCACGATGAAGAATTCGCTCCGTCAACTTTGTAGTTCCACAACGTTCTCCAAAGCTCAAATGGTAAAATGGTGAAAATGATTTTTACCCCCCCTATTTATGATGAAAAGCTCTTAATTAACTTTATAAAAGTGGGTTTTGTCACCTTTTATCATGAATTTAATCCTAATGTCATTATATTATGCCTTGATGCATGTTTTACTATGTTTTTCGACATAGCGAACAGGTTTACATGGGTGGTTTTCTTGTGCAGGTCCTCAGAACCGGCAAAGTCCCGGCAGATCTATATACACTTGGTCCCAAAAATGTTGTCTTTAAGCTCTTTTCCGACATAAAACAAGAAAATATCGCCGAGCCTCCTTTCAGCTCGTCAAAAGGAACGAGAGGCGGTCATTTTTAAAGCTCTTTTTTCGACCGTTTAAATTAATAAAGATTCTCGGGTGTTTGTCATTTCGCACTCGTTATTGGCTCTAAAAGGACGTACTTCTGACCACTCTTTTACTTTTTCGGGTCAAAGTCACTATTTACGGAAAGTACTCCTCGGTCACAATGATCAGGCGATTCTTTCGAGCATTGTTTTATACTTTTTCAGGCTCGAGAGACACAACTTTACGAAAAAGCACCCCCGTGGAGCTTTCTTTTCCGCTATCTTTTCAAACTCTCTAAACATGAAAAGACGCTGAGTTCTTCCTTTGTTAGACTCGTTAAAACTTAATGACATCAGACTCCGACGAAATGACGCTCCTCAAGCATATGGTATCCACGTCAAGCTTGTCATCCAAAATTAACTGGGGTACTCACCAGAAATGGTGGGGGAAATAAAGGAATCATAATCGTCTTCATCGGCAGTATGTCGCTCTTGAACATGGCACTGTTTGCATTCGTGTTTGGGTGGGGACATCTCATCTCGTTTCACATTTGCCTCCATGGGTTTGGGTTATCCTATTTGACCATTCATCTGCTCATTGTCCTATCGTCACGACCTCTGATTATTTGACCTCAAATACTACCAAATCCGTCATTGTGCCGCCGATATGTTCAAGAGAAGTCAGCCTCTACAAGTATAACCTCCCTCTGATATTTCACGAAAAACATATTGTCTCTTTCCATCTCGTGTCGATGACATGGGAAACATTATGGCCCACCTTCGATAAAGATCACTTCCTGTCGACTTTAGCTCATTATCCAGGAAAGTGACCTAAAGACTCCCTTCCGGTACCTTGGAGCCTGCATGCCTCAATGGCAGGTTCTTCGTGTTTGACGCGAGGTTTTCATCATTGGCCTCCGATCGAATGACTCTACAGGTGTTCGACACCGGCTCATTCATTCGCATGCCGTGGATTGTACCTATAGTACCTTGAGGACCATCATCATTATTGGTGGCCCCTCTCGCGTCTGTTAACAGCTTTCATCATTGGCTGGTAATCAGACGATGTTCAAGCATGTTCGACTTCGACTCCTATATTCACATGTTTGGGCTTGTACTTTGTTCGGGTTGGATGGAGCGCAAGACCCTGGTTCTAGTCTGTTGTGGACCAGGCTGTGGTTTTGTTGATCATTATTACATGACTCATTGATGGATGGCTCCACCCATACCTGAGTCTTTTAGGATGGCTACGACCATACCTCTTATCATCATGGTCTTTTCATCTAGGTGGCTGCGTCCATACCACACACCTTCTTCGTATGCCTTTTGGATGGCTGCGCCCATGCCTAGACTACATGTAATCAAAATATCAGTTGCATCTACGTGCAGGTTCTTCTTGGTGGTGTTCCGATTCAACAGTTTTGTAAAGCACTTCACCCCTCCCACTCTCTCGGGCTTCATGCTTTAGGGGGCATCTGTTACACAGTAATTTGTCACTGTCTCCTTGTCAGTCTCCCTACTGTGTCATGAAATCAAATCCATCATGCTCATGCTCTCTGAAATGGCCAAAAAACCCTCTTTGCCTAAGTTTATTGGATCATCGCGGCTGTTATTGAAATAACTGCGCTGACTAGCGGATGATAGTGAAATTGATGCGCTGCCAGCGTGGAAGAACATGGGTTTCCCGCGCTGATCGAATTTCATAGCCAGCGCACCCTCTGCTTGTACTAAGTCATGCTGACCAGACCTCTTATGTTATTGGGATGTGATGTCAGCGCACCAGTCCAGTTATGCACCCACGCTGATCCTGTTTGGGTGACTTTGTTCTAACAGCCAGCCTTCCAGATGACTCCCGACCTGGTTGTTGGCTTTGTAAAGGTCACCCTACCTTCTATGGCATGTATGTTCGTCATATGAGCCACCTTTCTTGGAGATAAGCTTATCCTTCCACCATCCATGGAGACTCCTTCTCCTATATAAGCCTCCACCATTGCCATGAGTAGCTAGTTTTTGACATATAGCTTTTTACATAGAGGAATTCATAGTGCTTTAGTGCTGCTCTTAATAGGCAGGTGGTGTGTTGAGTGTGGATTGCTAGAGAGCTTAAGGAAGGTTATGAAGTCTTGTTGCCTTGTGTGAGAGAGATATTTGTTTGTATTGGGAGATCTACCTCCAAGGGTGAATGCTTATGAGACTTGCTGGCTGGACCCTCTTGAGAAGGACTCAGCGTCAGAACATTGGTTGTACCTTTCTCTGTTTTAATTAATAAAAGATAGATGACTACTGTTATGGTTCCATTCTCATTTGTCTTATGATGGTTAATGTGAATTACATCCTTTCTGACTGATGTATAGTTGCTTTTACTAGATTTCACGCTTGTGT
>APFE031141975.1:0-58698 GCA_000404065.3 Pinus taeda | reverse complement strand
CCTTGAAGCCAAAACAGCTCTGATACCAAATGTAGGTTTTAACCCCGTACAGAAATTACCTACATACGAATTCTAAATCATAGGAAAAATAAAATTGCGAGAGCATAACACATAAAACACATATACACATAGATTTCCCACTGGATCTCAAAACCGAGACTACCAGCTTGATTTTTCATTATTTCCTTTCAATGTTACAATACATATTTATACATGTCGAAGCATCCAATACCATGGACCGAAAACCATCGCGTCCAAAACCATGGACCGAAAAACCATATGTAGGTTCACCCAACCTAATATAGGGTCCAAAAAAAAATTTCTCAGGGCGCTGCCCCGAACCCCGTAGAGGGGGCTACCCGCCCCCCTCAAACCCCCCAGACAAGGGGGGCTGCCACCCCCACTGCGCAACGAAGGGGGGGCTCCGCCGCCCCTCTAACCCCCCGGTTCACTACGTAGGTTAGTCGTGGAAAGAATATAACACAACCCAACAATATTGTTGTTGTTTATTTAGTTATATGTTGGTTACAAGCATGGCTAATGACAAATTTGAGTTATGGATCTCATCATGTTTTGGTTAGTGGATGAAATTTTAATGAATGACCTAATAGATGATAATGTAGTTATTTTGAGAGGGCATTAGACCTTATTGATGATTATTAAATAATTATGAGCTCCTTATGTTCATATGTGTATTTATGACATGTACATTACATATTCATGACGTGTTTAACAAATTTCATGTCATGGTTAGGATGATTCAAGTCAGGTAATCCTTCAAGTTTTTCATTATAAGCCTTGTATTCTTGTTAATTATCACTTCTAAGTGATTCATCAAGTTCTTGGCAGAGGACTAGATATTACCCCTGAAAAAGTGGCTTAAATCCTACAGTCGTTGGCACAAAACTTGTTGAAAAAGTCTACAGTGGCATGGAGGCCTTGTTGCGGGAGTGACTGGAGGGTTTCAATCAGATGGAGGGCTTGTCATGGGATTGAATAGGGGTTTAGTTTAGTTAAAAAGCAAGTTAACTCAGGGCTTTGGCACCTAGAGTAGTTCATTAGCCTCTGGGGGTCCTGTAGCTCCAGAGAAAGGTCAGTTTGGTTTCCATTTATTTATTCCACTTCCTTAACTATACTTGGGGAGTTGACTCATATCATATCAACTCTTCATCACATATTTACCCCAGTGCATCAGTTAGCTTGGGTAAGTGTGGGAGGAGGGTGGCTATAGCTGGGTATCAGAGCATGGTTCAACCCTTGGACTAGATGGGTGGAATGTGTTTGTCATGTATACATGTTGGTTGCATATGTATTCATTATGCTTGTGGTATATGTGTTGTTATGTATGCATGGTATCAATCATCGTTGCAGTTTTCTTGTCATGAATGCATGTCGGTTGTATATGTATTGTTTATGCATGCATGGCATCTATATGTCTGTCATGCATGCATTTTACCCAGTCAGTGTTATAGTTGTGACATCATGCATGTTAACTGGAATAATGATTGAGATGATGTCAATTTATTGATGTGATTATATATATACATGTATCATGCTAATCAGGTTGAGCGTGCAAACGAGATATCCTCCCCTGAACTACACTGAAGTATGTTGCTATGTTTATGTTTGGTTTATCTGACATGATATCATTGTAGGTAGAAGATCAAAGATGAATAGAAAAATGGCAGACTAGAGTTCACGAGACTCTCCCTATAGATCAAATGAGCGGCATGGTGATGGGTACTCTCTTGACATAGTAGACACTTTGAGAAGTTTGAAGGCATAAATGAGAAGTTTTAAAGTAGTTAATGATAGAATCATTCAATCACAAGAGAGACTTGCTAGGGCACAAGAGAAATAAGTAGAGTTCAATACAGTTATCCTTGAAATTTTGTCAGACTTGCAAAGGCAGGGACCACTTAGGATCATCCATGGGAAAGAGGACAGAACTAATGGAGCATATAGTAGATGGTCTCATGGCGGGCACAAGTCAGACAGATACGATACCATTAGTGATGGAAGGTTCTTCGATACACCTGATAGACAAGGTAATGGACATGGGATTTATTATAGTTCTAGTTCTAACAGGTACCATGGTCATTATCCCCATCATCCTAATAGGAGGAGTGACAAGGGATATTTTCGAGATGAGTTCAAGAAAGAAAAGCCACCTACATTTGATGGAGAAATGAAGAAGTCTCAAGATGCAAACGTATGGTTACTTGGGCTGAATAAGTTCTTTAGATTTCATTATTACTCAGAGGACATGAAGGCAAAAATAGCTACATTTAGTATTAAAGGTAAATCATACATTTGGTGGGAAGATGTAAAGAACGTCATAGGAATCCGGGAAGAGGACTTGACTTGGAGTGAGTTAAAATAATTTTCTAGAATAAGTACCTATCAGAGAGATACTATGATGACAGGGAAAAATAATTATGTGAGTTGAATATGGGATCTATGACTGATGAGGAGTACATTAGCAGATACTTGGATTTTTTGAGGTATGTGCCTTATCTTAAGGAGGATAAAGCAAAGATTTAGAGATTCATTAGTGGGTTTCCAGTAGCATTCAAAGATAAGATTGAGTTTGATGAGCCTAGATAGTTGGAGGAAGCCATCAGAAAGCTAAAGTATTATTATGAGCAATCAAAGCGTAGGTCTGAGACTAGCAGGATTGGAAAAGTAATGAGAAGAATAAGGGAAAATCGAATAAGAAGCGAACTAGACCTCAAGACACAAGTAAAACGGAGAATGAGACACCACCTAAGAATTTGAATGCATATGACAGAGGATAAGGATTTCAATCTGAGGAACAAAATAAGGGTGATGGTATGAAGCCTTTAGAGTATTGGACTTGTGGCAAGGATCATCATCGAAGAGATTGTTCACAGCATCAGGGTGGAAGACCACATATCTACAGTGCTCAGGAGGCACAGATAGTGGGGGATGTTGGACAGAGTATTCCTCAAATTTATGCAGCATTTGATAACATGTAGGGGATCACTAGGCATCTACTATCGATATGGACACTAAGCTTTATGATCAATTTGTTTCTATTTTGATTGATCCTGGATCTAATTATAGTTATGTTAACCCTGACCTAGTGGATAAGTGCAGTTTGAATAAATAATTACATGTAGAATATTGGTTAGTGTAGTTGGCTATAGGTACAAAGAAAAGAGTTCATCATTGGGTAAGAGCTTGTGCATTTGAACTGAATGGTATGCCTAAATCAGCACATATAAATGTACTTATGTTGGGTTCATACAGTATGTTATTGGGTATGGATTGGTTGTATCTTCACAAGACTAAGGTGGATTGTTATGATAAGGCTATTGAGTGCTTGAATGATAATGGAGAACAGAAAATCTTGCAGGGTAAGAAAAATGCAACATCAGTCATAATGGTTATAGCTATGTAGTAAATGCACAGTCGTAGGAAAGGGTGTGTGTTACTTGCAGTACATATTTCCAGTGATAAAGGTAAGGATGTTGAGAATGTAGAAATCTTGAACAAGTATCCAATTCTACAGCGGTTTTAGGATGTATTTCAAGAAAATATATCAGAGTTACCATCTCACAGGGAAGTGGACTTTTCTATTGAGTTGGTACTAGGAGCAGCACCAACATCTAAGGAACCTCACAGGATGAGCACATCAGAGTTGGTGGAATTGAAGTTGCAGTTGAAGGAAATGCTTGACAAGGGATACATTGGGCCGATTGTGTCACCTTGGGGTGCACCATTTTGTTTGTAAAGAAGAAGGATGGTACTTTTAGATTGCACATTGATTATAGGTAGCTGAACAAGGAGAACATCAATAAAAAGTAGTTGTTTCCAAGGATTGACGACTTGTTTTATCAATTGAAGGGGGTAGTAGTATTCTCAAAGATTGATTTGCGATTAGAATATCATCAGGTATGCATTAAAGAGGAGGAGATCTACAAGACTTATTTCCAGACTAGGTATGGGCATTATGAGTTTGTTGTAGTTCCTTTCAGTTTGACTAATGCTCCAGCTACTTTTATGTGCTTGATGAATAATGAATATCATCCTTATTTGGAAAAGTTTGTTATTGTATTCATTTATGATATATTGATATATTCTAAGAACGAGGAAGAACATGTCGAACATTTAGCAATAGTGTTGAGATTTCTAATAGAGCATCAGTTGTATGTGAAGCTTAGTAAATCTAGTTTCTTTCACACAAAGGTACATTACTTGGGGCATGTTGTCTGCAAGGAATGCATAGTAGTAGATCCAGAAAAGATAAAATCTATAATGGAATGGGCAGCTCCTAGGAATGTGGATGAGGTCCTATCATTCATGGGGTTAGAAGGTCATTATAGGAGGCTCATCAATAGATTCTCACATATTTCTTATCCTATTACATCATTGCAAAGGAAAGGTAAGAAATTTTAATGTAAAAGAAATGTGCAACAAGTTTCGAGCAATTGAAGTAGTTGTTGACAAATGATCTAGTGATAAAAATCAGAAATCCGGATAAAGAGTTCATGGTGTGTACATATATTTCTTGCAATAAAGGACTTGGTGGAGTCTTGATGCAGGAAGGATAGGTAGTGTGATATGAATCAAGGAAACTAAATGAGCATGAGCAGAACTTTGTGACACATGATATTGAGTCAAAAACAATCATTCATGCATTGAATATGTTGAGGCATTATATTATTGGCAAGAGTTTTGTATTGATGAGTGATCAAAATGGATTGAGATACTTGCTTAACAAACTGAATATGAATTTCAATCAAGCTAGGTGGTTGGCCACGATCAGTGATTTTGACTTCGAGATTAGGTACATCAAGGGAGAAGAAAGCAGGGTTGCAAATTCTCTTAACCTAAGAGTACAGGTAAATCATATAGTAGTTATGAGTTCTTACGGGACAGATCTAGAGGATTGGATCTTGCAGGTAGGATAGCAGGACGACGAGTATAGGGAGCTTAGGCACAATTTATAGCAGGATATCGATGATTAGGATGTGGATTATCATCTTACAGCGGATGGTTTGGTGAGATTTAGGGACATGATCTATTTGTTGGACAAAAGTGAGCTCAAGAAGCTTATATTGAGGGAATTTCATGCATATTCAAGTCACCCAAGATATCAGAAGACATTGACAATGGTGAAGAAGTTCTATTATTGCTTAATCTGAAGAAAGAAGTGGCAGAGTTTGTGGCTATATCATTGGATTGTATACAGGTAAAACTAAAGTGTAAGCATCCAAGTGGATTACTACATCTGATTCTAATTCCATAGTGGAAATGGGAGGCAATTTCCATGGATTTCATTACAAGTTTGTTGAGGACATCTAGATGGCATGATTCTATTATGATTGTGATTTACAGATTGACTAAGGTGGCACACTTCATTCCAATAAGGTCTACTTATTCAGATAATGATGTCACACAGATCTTCATCAAAGATATAGTGAGGTTGCATGGTGTACCGAAGAAGATTTTACTAGACAAGGATGTTCAGTTCATTTCTAATTTATGGAAAGAATTGTTTGCAGGTTTGGGGACAGAGTTGGCCTTCAATACAACTTATCATCCGTAGATAGATGAATAAACAGAGATATTCAATAGGATACTGGAGGATATGTTGATAATATATGTTATGCACTAGCAGGGGAAGTGGGAAGAGTATCTTCCACTGGTTCGTTTTTATTACAACAATCGGTATTAGGAGTCATTGAGGATGATTTTGTTTGAGGCAATATATGGGCGGAGTTGTAAAAATCCTATTAGTTAGAGTGATCCAGTGAACAGGGTATTGATAAGGTCGGACATGTTGGCAGACATGGAACAACAAATGCAGGTTATCAAGAAGAATCTAAAGGCAACACATGATAAATAGAAGAGTTATGAAAATCAACACAAGGTGTTTAAGGAATTTTAGGTTGGGGAACAAGTGTATTTGTGCATCAATCCCAAGAATATCTCCTTGATTATTGGGTTATGTGCGAAGATATCTCCTTGGTATTGCAGGAATTTCGAGATCCTTGAGAGGATTGCACTAGTGGCCTACATACTTGCACTACCTCTAATAGTGCAAGTCAATGATGTTTTCCATGTGTCATTACTTAAGAAGTGTGTTAAATATGTAGATCATGTGATTGATTAGTCTGTATTGCAGGTGGAACTAGAAGAATAATTTCAGATGGAACCTCAATACATTTTGTAGAGAAATATGCTCAAGCTCCAGGACTGAGCAATCGAGCAAGTTAAAGTGTAGTGGAAGCACTTTGGGCACAATGAAGATACATGAGAGATGGTTGATCAAATACAGGTTATGTATCCTTTGTTGTTTGCTAATGGAGGCAAATGAGTTTTGGTATATGTACATTTTATATATGGTTGTGATTATAAATACCGCAATGAGCTGTGTTATAAAGATCCAATAAGCAGTATGGTTGTTATGTTGTTATCTTTATCATGTTTGTATGCTTTTCAGCAGGTTGTTCATTGTACATACTACAATGAGCTAAGTTATAAAGCTCCATGGGTAGTATGTTTGGTTTTCAGTAGTCTTCTTGTTTGTAGGTGTCATTGAACACTGAGGACAGTGTTCCCCTAAGGGGGGGGGTTTGTAACAACCCTAGGTTAAAAAAATCCATGTAATAAATTTAATAAAGGAAAAATAATAACCAAGGTCATGGGACACATATTCCAAGATGAATTTTGGAAAAAAAAATAATGATGGCGATCACTTGTGATTAATTAATGGCTATGGAAATTGGCAAAGGAAATGGCAAAGGCTTTGGAAAGGAAAAGAGGCATTAATTGGTATTTTATTTATGAAAATAATTTAAATTAGGAGAAAAGGAGGGTGAAAGGTTACAGGTTGCATGTAATGAGAAAAATGAAGGAAAATAAAGGAAAATGAAGAAAATAGAGGCCTCAATGATAAAAACGCTTCTAGGGATCAGTTCATAGCTTTTTGTCAATTTTAGCTTGGATATATCTCTCTATTCTCTCTCTCATACTCTTGCACACTTAGAATTCTTGGAGGACTTTGGGTATATTTTGGATATGGAGCAAGAAGTCAAAGGAAAAGTAGGAAAGCACAAGAAGACAGTGGAATCAGCAACTACAATGGGTTTGTTTTGCAAGTACCGAGTTGCATGTATGATTTCCTTGCTAGTGTTGGCATGCATGGCATATGCATGTGGTTATTTGGTTATGATCTATCATTGGCATGGAGGATTGCCTAGATTGATAGTGATTTTCTATAGCCTTTCCATTTCCTAGATAGCCATGGTATTGTGGTTTTTACCTTTTTTTTCTAGTTGGTGCTCATGTTCCTTATGGCCATGGGTTAAGTTATTAGTTACTGGAGCCTTGGTTGGACAAACACTCTAGAAGCCCTGTAACATCTTGGGTTGAGTTATTAGCCCTAGAAGCCTTGGTTGGACAAACGCTCTGGAGCCCTTGGTGGGTTGATTTACTAGTCCTACAATCCTTGGTTGGACAAACGCTCTAGAGCCTGAAGACAGTTGTGGGTTGATTTACTAGTCCTAGAAGCTAGGTTGGAACAAACACTCTGGAGCCCTAGACAACTTGGATAGATACCAATCTGATGATGTTTAGTAATGTTTGACCATGAGGTGGAATAATTGGCTGAGGTTTGAGGTGGTATGGTGCCTAGAATCCTTGGTTTGGTTTTGTTCGGTTCATTCTATGATATCCAACATTCATGCTTGGAATATGGCGTGCCAATGATTGGTTGAAAGAAAGATTTAGTTTAGCCCAATATATGGTCGGGTGGTACATGGAAGTCCTAGACTTGGCTGTATTTGCATATGTTAATAAGTGATTCTCTTATTCTTTTGTTATATGTGTGAATGTACTTGTTATTATGTGGTTATGATGGTTGTTCTATTTTTGTTGTTTATCTCGTTATATGTTGGTTACAAGCATTGTTAATGACAAATTTGAGTTTTGGCTCTCATCATGTTTTGGTTAGTAGATGAAATGTTAATGAATGAATGACCTAATAGATGATAATGCAGCTATTGTGAGAGGTAATTAGATCTACTTGATGATTCTAAGATAAGTATGAGCTAAGTATGCTCATATGTGTATTTATGACCTATACATTACATGTTCATTACATGTTTGATGAATTTCTTGTCATGGTTAGCTTGATTCAAGTCCGGTCCTTATTCAAGTTTTTCACTAGCAGCCTTTTATTCTTGTTAATTATCACTTCTAAGTGTTTCATCAAGTTTTGGGTAGAGGCCTGGGTCCCAGCCCTGAAAAAGTGGCTTAAATCTCGTGGTCGCTAGCACAAAATTGGTTGAAAAGGTCTACAGTCACATGGAGGCCTTGTTGTGGGAGTGACTAGAGAGTTTCATTCATATGGAAGGCTTGTCATGGGAGCAATCGGGGGTTTAGCTCAGTTAAAAAACAAGTTAAATTAGGGTTTCGGCACCTGGAGTGGTTGGTTACCCTCTGGGGGTCCTATAACTCCTTAGGAAGTTTAGTTTGGTTTTGTTTTGTTGATTACACTTCATTAAATATACTTGGGGAGTTGAATCATACCATAGTAACTCTTTCTCACATAATTACCCTGATTCACCGATTAGCTTGGGTAAGTGTGGGAGGAGGGTGGTTACAATGAAGGAGTTCCATAGGCCTAAGTTTGCATCCCAATGTATAACAGAGTTAATGGAGATCAAATAGAGGACGGATGAATCCATTTGGGATTATGACCAATGATATAATGTATTGTTGTGCAAGTTTTCATTTGAAATACTTGATGAACTACATAAGTAATAGTTTATCACAGGTATGTTGCCACATATTCATGTTGTTTTAACTCAACAACACATCCATACTCATTTAGAAGCCTTGAAGATAACACTAAAGCGTTGAAAAGTGTGCAACAAGAAATGCTAAATTTAGAATATGCTAAAAATAGAACTCCTAAAATAGCACTTCTAAAAATAGCAGTTTGGCCAATGAGCATTTTGACCACCTTGGGTGAGAGGTGAAACTACTAAAAATAGAATCTTCTAAAAATAGCATTTATGGGTCCCTTCCTATTTTTAGCAGTCCCTAGTCTAACTATAGGAAGTAAATACGAATTTGGTCTTAACAACAATTTAAAATATTAATTAATTAATCTCCATGAGTTAATTAATTATGGAAAATTAAGCTTGAAGTCTTTGTGAGAACATGCAATTAGTTGTCCCACTGATTGAGGAATCAAGTATGAGTTCTATGATGAGAGGATCAATTGACTTAGTTTTACTTAGTCAAGTCCAGTTAGATTAATTTAACTTGTTAAATTAATGAGATATAGTTTTTTAATTCTTGCATGCGTGTGACAACTATTATTTCAGATAACTAAGCATTCCCTCATGGATAACTAATGCATGTCAGTTCAGACAGAGACCCAGTTGAGTTCAGATGAGGGACAGTGTACTATCAGATGCTTGGATATTTCTAGTAAGTATTCCTTGCATGGAGAAGGATCGATTTCCAAGAGAAATATGTAATGTAGGAGATTGGAGGACTTGTGGCCTATATATTGAGGCCTAGGTAGTCTATGATCTTCATATTTTGATTGCAAAGAGCACAATATAGCTCTTCAGCTGATTCTTTTTGTAAACAGAAGAGGATTTCCACTTGATTGATAATATAGATAGGGGTTTTATGCTAGTGCTTTCCCTAGTGATATATCTTGTGTTATGGTTGATTATTTATTTTGATTAGTTATGTATGTTTATGCTTGATGTTGCTCATGAAATCGATTATGCTTCCGCATAATGTTTTGTAGAACTATATCAAGTATTATGCTTTAGTACATTACATATATCAGTTTGATCTACAGGTGTGAAATTTCTACATGGTATCAAAGCACAGGTGGTCAAGGAAGAACAGTATACAAGCAAGAGAAATTTTAAGTTTATTATTCGGGATATAGATCTCAAGTCCTTATCACATCTATTTCACTAATGGCTTTCTATGGTTTGAGGCTCGAGTATGCCCTTGATGGTAGCTCAAACTACATAGCTTGGAAGGATCGCATGGAGGCAGTATTGGAAGATAATGGCCTTAAGGACTTGATTGATCAAGAAGTCCCTAAGCCTATTGATGCTACTCAACTGGCGGAAAGGAAGAAGTGTGTGGCTAGAGCTAGGAGAATCATCCTGGAGAGAGTTCAAGATCACATAATTTTGAGCCTCCATGGGAAGGAGACTCTGCATGCAATGTGGAAAACATTGAAAGATTTATATCATAATAGCAGTGATCAGAGGAAGCTAGCACTGAAGGACAAACTTCGCAAGATCAAGTGTGAAAAGGGTGACACTATCTCTACATTCCTGAGCAAGCTCACCACCTGCAGGGATGAGCTTGCAAGCATAGGTGTCATGGTTGTTGATGATGATATGGTGATTTTAACACTCCTTGGCCTTCCTAAGAGCTGGCATAACTACCAGGACTTAGTGAATGGAAGGGACAAACTGCCAAATTGGGAATGACTATGGTCAGATTTGATGCAAGAGGATATCAGACGGAGCACCAGGGATGGAGCTTCTTCATCAAAACATCATGATGAAGAGAAATTGGCTTTAAAATCTAAAGCTAAGAAAGGGAAAGGGAAGGCATCCCAATCCAAGTCTTCTCAAGGAGGGAAGAAGTTTGACAAGTCGAAGGTGACATGCTTTCATTGTCATGAGTTTGGCCATTATGCTACAAATTTCCTAAAGAAGAAGTCCAAGAAAGGTTCCTCCAAGGAATCTGATGGTGATGCACTAGATTCACAGTTTGAGATGGATTTCTCACTTATTGCATGCATGGTTTCATCCAACATGGGATGTGTTTGGTACTTGGACAGTGGAGTCTCTTTCCACATGTCAGGTGACATGAATATTTTCAACACTTTGGAGGAGAAGGATCTCCAGATACGGATCGAGATGGGCAATGACGGAAAGTACCATGTCTCAAGTGAAGGTACGGTTGTGTTTCAAAGGGAGCGTGGTTCTCCCCTCACTCTTTCTAATTTCATATATTTACCAGGGCTGAAAAAGAATCTTGTATCTATTGTTATGCTTGAGGCTAAAGGCTATGATGTAGTCTTTAGTTTGGGAAAGGTTTTCCTAAGGCATATTGGCACTAGATAGACCAAACAGATAGGGATTTGAATTAAGAATCTCTATAAGTTATAGGTAGAAGACTGTGTTGCATTGAGTTCCAAAGAAGAGGTGGTGCATGGCCAAGATATTGGCGAGTTATCGCATAGGAGACTGGGCCACTTGCATCATGGGGCCTTGAAGATCATGCAACAAATTTCTACCTAATTACCCAAGGGCAAGCTATGAGCTCATGCAAAGGTTTCACTTTGGGTAAGTATGCAAAAGATTCCTTTCATGATCGGGATAGTAGAGCAGGAGCAATTCTGGAGTGAGTTCATTCAGATGTATGCAGGCCCTTCTCTATAGCCTCCATGGCAAAGCATAGGTACTATGTTATTTTTGTTGATGATTTTTCTCGTAGATGTTGGATCTACTTCATGCAAAAGAAGAATAAAACCTTCTTGAAGTTTTGTGAGTTTAAAGCTTTGGCAGAGAAAGAATCGGGGATGAAAATAAAGGCCTTGCAGACTAATAATGGTGGAGAGCATGTTTCCTAGCAGTTTAAAGACTTCTATGCTTTAGAAGGAATTAAACGGGAACTCACGGCACCTCATAACCCACAACAGAATGGGGTGGCCGAAAGGAAGAATAGGTCTATTGTAGGAGCAACTCGAGCGATGTTGTATGACCAAGGCCTACCACTTCATCTATGGGTTGAGGCATGCAATAAAATAGTATATCTTCAGAACAGAAGTCATAATCGCATGTTGGGGATGAAGACATCTATAGAGGCTCTTTCAAGGAAGCGACCAGATGTGAGTCACTTCCACGTCTTTGGATCACTAGTCTTCTGTCATGTGACCAAATATGATCGGAAGAAGCTAGACCCAACAACTAAATTGGGAATACTTGTGGGGCACATGCATACACCTCACAACTATCATGTGTTTCTGCCTGCCAGTCAGAGGACCGTAGTGCGCAAGGATCTGAAGTTTGATGAGTAGCGATCCATGTGAGTGTCACTTGAGAGGGAGCTCAAGTTGAATGGTGATGATGAGGAACTATAGTTCCTAAGGAGGAGGAGCCTCCTGATGATGTGGATCAGCCACATGTAGAGATTCCAATAGTGGAGATCACCATTGCTGGAGAGTCTCCCAAAGATGGGTGAAAACGCTCATGGGAAGTTGACAGATTGATGCAGGATGTGAGAGAGGATGTGGGGCAGCCATCCTCTCATCGCATACAGAGGAGATCTCCCGATAGATACACTGGCTACATGGCCCTGGTTGGGGAGTGTGTAGCGACCGAGCCTTCTTCTTTTGGGAAGGCAGTGCAGCAGCCAGTTTGGGTGATTGTGATGGTAGAAGAGTATGATTCTATCATGTGGAACAGAGTGTGGGATGTTGTTCCTAGACTGAGGGACAAGTCAGTGGTTACTTCCCAATGGCTTTATAGGGTAAAGCATGTAGCTAATGGCAGTATTGAAAAACACAAGGCAAGGTTTGTTTCCCATGGTTTCTCACAGGTGGAGGGGATTGACTATGATGAGACCTTCGCTCCTGTTGCAAGGTACTCATCGATCAGATCGATTCTAGCACTATCATCATAGATGGGTTGGAAGATCCATCAGATGGATGTGAAGATAGCTTTCCTCAATGGGGAGATTGATGAAGAGGTATACATAGAGAATCCTGAGGGATTTGAGACCTTTAATCAGGAGTCACATGTGTGCTAGATCAAGCAAGCATTGTATGGGCTAAAGCAAGCACTTCGTGGTTGGTATACCAAGATCGATAGCTATTTCACCGGGTTGGGCTTCACCAAGAGTGAAGCGGATGCGAACCTCTATCACATCATGGTAGAAGGTAAGATATTGATTATTGTACTTTATGTCGATGATCTGATTTTGACAGGTGATGATCACTTGATCAAGTCTTGCAAGGAGGACCTTGCAAGAGAGCTTGAGATAAAGGACATCGGCCTCATGCACTACTTTCTAGGTATGGAGGTGTGGCAAAGAGATGGGGAAGTATTTGTGTCTCAAGACAAGTATGTTGATGAGATACTCAGGTGCTTCCACATGGAGATGTGCAAACCCATGGAGACTCCTCTAGCAGGTAACTGGAGGAAGGAGGATGCTACTTCAAGTGAGGTAGTAGCTGCTACTGTTTATTGGTAGCTTGTGGGTTCACTTATGTATCTAGTGAACACACGACAAGATTTTTTCTTTGTGATGAACCACCTGAGTTAAGCTATGGTTCAGCCAACCAAGTTATTTTGGAAGGCAGCAAAGCATGTGCTGAGATATCTCAAAGGTACTACACAGTATGGATTATGGTACAGGCGTACAGAGGGAGTGAAGCTCCTAGGCTTCACGGATGCAGATTGGGCAGGTAGTCCATTAGGCATGAAGAGCACTTCTGGGGGAATCTTCAACCTTGGGTCAGTTGTAGTTTCTTGGTATAGCAGGAAACAGATATCAGTTGCACATAGCTCAGTGGAGGCTGAATACATAGCTGCTAGTCAGGCTGCATGTGAGGTCATCTGGGTGCAAAAGATTCTAGTGGGATTGTTTGGTTAGATGATGGATCCTACCATGATATATTGTGATAATCAGAGTTGCATTAAACTCTCTGAGAATCCAGTGTTTCATGACAAGTCCAAGAATATAGATATCCACTTTCATCATCTACGGGATTGTGTGGTCAAGAGGATCATGATGTTGCTATACATTTTGACCGAGGAACAGGATGCAGATATTTTGACAAAGGCATTGTCAAAGGGCAAGTTTGAGTTCCATAGAGATAGGATCGGGGTTGCTGATAAGCCCTTTCTTGTTGAGAGGGAGTGTTGAAAAGTGTGCAACAAGAAATGCTAAATTTAGAATGTCTTAAAAATAAATCTCCTAAAAACAGCACTTCTAAAAATAACAGTTTGGCCAATAAGAATTTTGACCACCTTGGGTGAGAGGTGAAACTGCTAAAACTAGAATCTTCTAAAAATAGCATTTCTAGGTCCCTTCTTATTTTTAGCAGTCCCTAGTCTAACTATAGGAAGTAAAAACAAATTTGGTCTTAACAGCAGTTTAAAATATTAATTAATTAATCTCCATGAGTTAATTAATTATGGAAAATTAAACTTGAAGTCTTTGTGAGAACATGCAATTAGTTGTCCCACTAATTGAGGAATTCATATAGAGACCCAGTTGAGTTCAAATGAGGGACAGTGTACTATCAGATGCTTGGATATTTCTAGTAAGTATTCCTTGCATGGAGAAGGATCTATTTCCAAGAGAAATACGTAATATAGGAGATTGGAAGACTTGTGGCCTATATATTGAGGCCTAGGTAGTCTATGATCTTCATCTTTAGACTGCAGAGAGTACAAGATAGTTCTTGAGCTGATTCTTTTTGTAAACAGAAGAGGATTTCCACTTGATTGATAATACAAATAAGGGTTTTATGCTAGTGCTTTCCCTAGTGATATATCTTGTGTTATGGTCTATTATTTCTCTTGATAAATTATATGTGTTCATGCTTGATGTTGCTCATGAAATCAATTATTCTTTCACTTAATGTTTTGTAGAACTAGATCAAGTATTATGCTTTAGTACATTGCATATATCAGTTTGATCTACTTGTGTGAAATTTCTACATGAAGTTGGAAGCACCTTCAATTGTCATGGTAGGAGGATAAAAATCTAGGATAGTTTAGCTTCAATGACATATGGTTGTGCTTATTACAGGATTTGGCAAAGTAGAAAGGATAGTGCACAAAGGTCTAGTGCACAATCTGGAAAAATGAAGGGTGCCACAGAAATGAATGCCCTGTATTGACTAAGTATATGATGAGTGGTGTAGCTAATTCTATGGCTCGGGGATGAGGTTTATAGTGTGATATTTATAGAATGTAGGTTCATACACCTCTGACTTGTCTAATGATGTGAAAAAACAAGACTACAACAGGAATATTGTTTTGTGACTTCTACACATCTGTGCATTACAACATTCATCATTGCAGGTCTTTAAAGCTAATGTGGGATCACACCATGGATACCTATAGGGTGTAAGGGGGGAAAGGTAGCATGGCAAAAAATTATAATCAACCAAGCAAAGGTTAGGGTCTGATGGGAAAAGGACCTGGAGGATTTGTAGGACCTACATGAGGATGAGGAGCATTTGGACAAGGAAGGGGACCGATCATTTATTATAATTATGACTATCCTAGACATCTTGCTAGATAATTTTTTATTCCATGATTAACATGCACATATTGCCGAGCTTTAGATCATGTGATGGAGGATTGTCCTCAGGTTCTTGTGAAGATCTAGGGGTTGAAGGGGAAAAACCTACAAAAAGTGACAACAAATTTGTGCCATGATCAATCACAAGTGTGGTAGTGATTTTGTTGTTATAGAGTACCAAATACACCATCGTTAGAGTTACTTTTCCCTACAAGGAAATAAAAAGCAATTGCTTGTTGTTAGTGGACAAACATGGGTAAACAAAGCACTGTAATTAGTAAAAACAATGAATATATCAACATAAACTAAAAACTAATAAATAAACACATGAACAATGCTTAATGAAATAAACATATCAACAAAGTAATGGAAAAGGGTTTCTTTTATTAACTATTGAATGTAGAAGAGATACAATAGATTAATAAAAGACACCATGGAGAGAATTGTTTGAGAAATGGCGCTCAAAAATCCTCAACAAGGAAGTTCCTTTCCTCAATCTCCTTGCAGGCTTCCTCTCTCTCTCTCAAAGAAGTATGAAGACTCTCTCAATGATGAAATCCTCTTCTCAATGAAATTCTTGATTTCTTAGGGAGAAATTTTGGCAGCATAACATTGCTTTGCTTCTTCTTTTTTCTTGGCTCTCCTAGAACTTGTATTTATAGAATTTTTTGGACACTCCTCCTCCCCTTGCTCATCAATGTGGTTTTTAACCTCATAAATGGGATGAGAGATACCAATTCCTTTCCTTTAAGGGTTCTTGGGGCTTAAGACTCGAATTTTTTAGCCCATCATGTCAATATTTAGAGTGTTGCTCAAGCAATTTCATAGCTTGAGGTGTTGACTAGATGTTTCCATGACTGCATGGTTATTGAAGAAACAACAACGCGACAGATAATTGTTGGTAATAGTGCACCCGCGCGATCTAATTTTTTAATTGAACTTTAGGAAATCCTTTGATGTTTGGTCTCCATGGTATTTCTAGTTGAAAATGTCACCCCTGTATGTGCGGATCATTGACTTTGAGTGTCTCTTAATGCGTACATATGAGTGTACAATTTCCATATGATAATAGTTTCCCCCTGATGTATGAGGTTAGGAAGAAGTGTATAACTAAAATACATCACATTTTGTTGATCTAACTAAGAGTCTTACCAACTTGTTGAGAGATAAAGTAATTTGCAATGGAGATGAGTAGGGAAAATACTTGACTGAGAATTAAAGAGAACCATGCTCTTAAGAATTTTGAGATAAAATGTGTATATACTAGGTGGGCATGTCCCATGCTCGTTATGATGACTAATGACGAACTATTAAAATCACACAGGAAATGTTCTTGTCAAGTTAGCATTGATGTGGCTGACATGTTGATGGTTGATGATGGTAAGTGCTTACGCCCTCAAGGGTGCCTCTAATAAATAGACTGAACTAGGTGCCCCCATACATTGAAAGTGAAGCACTGTTGAATGAGGTGCTAACAGATGCATGGGTCTTCAACTATGGGCACCTCCCATGCATCGAAATATAAGCACATATGAATGAGGTGCTAACGGATGCATGAGTCTTCGACTAAATAAGAGAAATACAACAATCACAATGTATGATAATACCCTGACATGATAAAAAAAAATCTGGTGTTGTGTTAAGATAGGGTCCCCTATGGTCAATTTTGGGGCAAAAGCCCAAGTTTTTGTTATGTAAAATGTAAAGTCTCTGCAAGTTTTGGTCATGGAGCATGTAGATAGTATGTGTCATAAAGGGATTTTCCCTTCTTTTATGTAAGTTGTGTCGGCTTTAGTAGATCTACCCACGGTCTGCGAACCATGGGATTGTATAAAAAGGATAGTCTTAGATAGTCTAAGGTAGTTCATGACTGAAGAATGAATGTAATGGGTCATTAAAAGGGAAGAGCGAAGATTCTTAGCATAGAAGAGAGGCTCTGCAACTGTGTGCCCAGAGGCTTAGAGTAGAGACCGTAGCTGAGTGCGCAGACCCCTATAGCTGAGTACATAGGGTAGTCTTCAGTCCATAAGAAGTATCAATAAAGAGATTATTCTGGGGATATCTGTGTTTTGTCCATTTACTTATGTTATGAAGAAATTCATTTATATTATGATGAATGATGGGTTTATGATTTAATATTGTATTGATGCGCGATTCTGCATGGTTTACATTGTTATATGAATTCAAGTACTAATATCTATTTACGCAAAGAGTATCTTAATACATGTTAAAGATATCAGATAATTGGATCGGTCAGGGTAAATAAAGAACTAAGGGTAATTACATAGGTGTGTAAGTAGTGTATTCACCTATTTAGGGTTTGTGAAAGACAGTCATGGACCTTCGCAAAGGTCTAGAGGTTGATAAAAGGAAGTTATATCAATAAGCCTTAAGGGCTCATCGATTTGCACAAAGGAAAGTTTAGGGCATAAAACGACATCACGCTCATCTCTGGCTACAGAAACTTGGTTCCAGTACCCCCCATACTGCTTCGGGTGAGACTTTAGTTCATACTCCATGAATTGATGCCAAAAAGGCCAATAGTGTAGGGATTTGTTTGGAAAACTTAACTCTGAACTTGGGTCAGGACCCACTAAGCCAACAAATGGTTCTGTTGCTAGGACCAGAATCTCTATAAAGAGATGTGTGATGTTGCATCACTGGAATCCAACTAAGAAGGAAATTCAATATTGGTTGGATAGGAAGATTTGGGAATGCGTGGCGCAAGAAAACAGAAATCCGCGATTGACGAAAGAATAGTGGTTGGACAGGTATTTGTACACAGAGATACATGAAATTTTCTTATGTTCCTTCACAGTCGAATTATACGAGTGGATCGCTAAACTAGTGGATGAACATGGAAGGTGGAGGCTTGACAGTCCAATAGTGTGGACCCCGGAGTTAGTGCGAAGCTTGGAAGCCTTTAAAGATAAGATCACGCATATTGTCAATCAATGGCTTGGTTGTGTCTTTGGAGGGTTTGTGACAGAGTTCGCGGTCAATACCTCATTCGGCTACAGTGAAGCAGAGTGACTCTTCTTCAAAAGACCACGAGGTAAGTATTTGAGATCTTTGAATGCTTGGATTAAAATGCCCTTGTGTGAAAAGCGGGTTATGCAATTACCTTGAAGTTTGGAGCTATGCGAATGGAAAGTTATTAAAGGATAAAAGGAGAAAAGGTCCTGAATATAGCTCATTGACTGAACCTCCTCTGAGTGGCAACGAAGAAGAAGCATAGGCTTCACTTCACATCATTGTCCAGCTGATAAGGCAAGGGTTCCCGTGAATACCCCTTCCACCCACACCACCTCCATCTTCACCTCTGCTGCATATACCTTCGCCCACACCGCCACCACCTCTACCACCATTCAATATGGCGAATATAGTGAAGTTGCCCATTTTGAAGGGCTTGGGAAATGAGGACCCAGACCAGTTTTGGTTCATTGCAAAGGCTATGTGGCAAGCCCAGAAAATTACAAATGATCGGACGAAGAAAGAAACGTTAGTTACTACTTTACAGGAGTGCACACAAACGTGGTACATTAAGTAATGCACCGATAACCCGACAGTTGCATTGGCAAATATTCAAGCTACGCTGAATAAGGAATTCAGCAGACCCAAATTGGAAGCGCAACCAATTGTGGGATTCAAGGAAATCATGATTAAGCCTAGCGAGACACCCTGGGAGCTGGATCAGAGATTGAAATGAAATATTCGCAAAGTTAACATGAATCTTACAGATGGGAAGCACCACGAATGGTTTGTGGCTTCGCTCTTGCCTCATTTAAGGGTTTCTTTATCACAGGAAAATATTGGGACCCAAGCAGAAGCCCTAGAGATCGCGATGAGACTGCATGAGACAGCGATTCAAGATGTTTCTTTGGGAGTTCAGCAAATTCACATGGAGTTGCAGAATCTTTGCTTAGAATAACAAAGGTTGAAGAAGGATAGAGTGGCTCGACCAGACGTGCGTGAAAAAGTTTGGTGTTTGAAATGTAAGAGTCAGGTGCATGATAAAGATCATTTCCCTCTCTTTGCGAATTATCTTGCAGGAGGGTCGATGCCTCTAAGGCCAGAATCTCAAGTAGGGCCAAGTACAGGGCTTGCGTTGTGGTGTGCTATCTGTCAGATAGCTGGAAAATATGTGACAGATAATTGTCACTTGCTACAAAAATTTGTACAAACAACGCAACAACTCTTCAGCAACTTTTGAAAATCAGTAGGTCATGACAAGCGCAATTTCCATAGTTACGAGTTAATGATGGAAAGAATGCCCACGTATCAAATGCCGCAGTTATTGTAAGCAAGCAAATATGAATGTAAGAAAATATTAAGGTAGTTACATTAATCAAGCAAAGATGAATATAACATCCCAAAGTTAAAAAAATCCATGTAATAAAGTTAATATAGGAAAAATAATAACCAAGGTCATGGGACATGTATTCTAAGGTAAATGTTGGGCAGAAACATAGTGGCGGGGATCACTTTTGATTAATTAATGGCTATGGAAATTGGAAAAGGCAATGGAAAAGGCTTTGGAAAGGCAGAGAGGCATTAATTGGCATTTTATTTATGAAAATAATGGAAATTAGGAGAAAAGGAAGGTCAAAGGTCAAAGGTTGCATGTGAGGAGGAAAATGGAGGAAATAAAGGAAAATGAAGAAGATGGAGGCCTCAATGATAAAAAGGATTCTAAGGATCAATTGGTATATTTTTGTTAGTTTTAGCTTGGAGCTCTCTCCCTATTCTCTCTCTCATACTCTTCCACACTTATAGTTCTTTGAGCACTCCTGGAGGACCTTGGGCATACATTGGATTTGGAACAAGAAGGCAAAGGAAAAGCAAGGATTTCCTTTCTAGTTTTGACATGCATGGCATATGCATGTGGTTATTTGGTTATGTCATTTGTCATTAGCATGGACGATTGTCTAGATTGACAACGTTTTTGCCTATCCATGCCATTTGCTGGATAGCCATTATCTTGTGGGTTTTATCTTTTGTTCTTTGGTTGGTTCCCATGTTCCTTATGGATATGGGTTGAGTTATTAATTCATGGATCCTTGGTTGGACAAACGCTCTAGAATCCCTGTAACAACTTGGGTTGAGTTACTAGTCTTGGAAGCCTTGGTTGGACAAGGTCTCTAGAGCTCGATAGCAGTTATGGGTTGAGTTAATAGTCTTGGAAGCCAGGTTGGAACAAACGCTTTGAATCCCTGGACAACTTGGATAGAGACCGGTCTAGTGATGGTTAGTGATGTTTGGCCGTGATGTGGAATCATCGATTGAGGGTAGAGGTGGTATGGCATTTGAAAGCCCTTGTTTTGTTTTTTTTGTTTCATTCCATGACATCCCACATTCATGCTTGGAATATGGCGCAAGGGTGATTAACTAAAAGAAAGATTTGGTTCATTGCAACCTATGGTCAAGTGGTATCTGGAATTCCTCGACTTGGTTGGATTTTCATATGTTAATAAGAGATTATTTTCTTCTTATGTTATATGTGTAAATGTACTTGTTATTATGTGGCTATGATGGTTGTTATATTGTTGTTGTTTATCTGGTTATATGTTGGTTATAAGCATGGTTAATGACAAATTTGAGTTATGGATCTCATCATGTTTTAGTTAGTGGATGAAATGTGAATGAATGAATGACCTAATAGATGATAATGTAATTATTGTGAGAGGGAATTAGACCTTATTGATGATTCTTAAATAAGTATGAGCTCCCAATTTTCATATGTGTATTTATGACATGTACATTACATGTTCATGATGTGTTTGACGAATTTCATGTCATGGTTAGGATGAGTCAAGTCAGGTAATCCTTCAAGTTTTTCATTCTAAGCCTTGTATTCTTGTTAATTATCACTTCTAAGTGATTCATCAAGTTCTCGATAGAGGACTAGGTCTTAGACTTGGAAAAGTGGCTTAAATATTGCAGTCGTTGGCACAAAACTGGTTGGAAAAGTCTATAGTGGCATGGAGGCCTTATTGTGGGAGTGACTGGAGGGTTTCAGTCAGATGGAGGGCTTGTCATGGGATTGACAAGGGGTTTATTTTAGTTAAAAAGCAAGTTAACTCAGTGGTTTGGCACCTGGAGTAGTTGGTAAGCCTCTGGGGGTCCTATAGCTCCAGAGAAAGGTCAGTTTGGTTTCTGTTTGTTGATTCCACTTCCTTAACTATACTTGGGGAGTTGAATCGTATCATATCAACTCTTCATCACATATTAACCCTAGTGAATCAGTTAGCTTGGGTAAGTGTGGGAGGAGGGTGGCTACAGATGGGTATTAGAGCATGGTTCAACCCTTGGACTAGATGGGTGGAATGTGTTTGTCATGTATACATATTGGTTGCATATGTTTTCATTATGCTTGTGGTATATGTGTTGTTATGTATGCATGGTATCAGTCATCATTGCAGTTTTCTTGTCATGAATGCATGTCAGTTGTATATGTATTGTTTATGCATGCATGGCATCTATATGTTTGTCATGCATGCATTGTACCCAGTCAGTGTTATAGTTGTGACATCATGCATGGTAACTGGGATAATGACTGAAATGATGTCAATTTATTGATGTGATTATATATATACATGTATCACGGTAATCAAGTTGAGCTTGCAAACGAGATATCCTCCCCTGAACTACACTGAAGTATGTTGCTATGTTTGTGTTTGGTTTATCTAACATGATACCATTGTCGGTAGAAAATCAAAGATGAATAGAAAAATGGTAGACTAGAGTTTACGAGACTCTCCCTATAGATCAAATGAGCAGCATGGTGATGGGTACTCTCTTGACATAGCAGACACTTTGAGAAGTTTGAAGGCATAAATGAGAAGTTGTAAAGTAGTTAATGATAGAATCATTCAATCACAAGAGAGACTTGCTAGGGCACAAGAGAAATAAGTAGAGTTCAATACAATTATCCTTGAAATTATGTCAGACTTGCAGAGATAGGGACCACTTAGGATCAGTCATGGGAAGGAGGACAGAACTAATGGAGCATATAGTAGAAGGTCTCATGGTGGGCACAAGTCAGACAGATATGATACCATTAGATATGGAAAGTTCTTCGATACACCTGATAGACGAGGTAATGGAAATGGGATTTATTATAGTTCTAGTTCTGACAGGTACCACGGTCATTATCCCTATCATCCTAATACGAGGAGTGACAAGGGATATTTTTAAGATGAGTTCAAGAAAGAAAATCCACCTACATTTGATGGAGAAATGAAAAAGTCTCAAGATGCAAAAGCATGGTTACTTGCGCTAAATAATTTCTTTAGATTTCATTATTACTCAGAGGACATGAAGGCAAAAATAGCTACATTTAGTATTAAAGGTAAATCATACATTTGGTGGGAAGATGTAAAGAACATCATAGGTATCCAAGAAGAGGACTTGACTTGGAGTGAGTTAAAATAGTTTTCTGGAAGAAGTACCTATCAGAGAGATACTATGATGACAAGGAAAAAGAACTATGTGAGTTTAATATGGGATCTATGACCAATGAGGAGTACACTAGCAGATTCTTGGATTTGTTGAGGTATGTGCCTTATCTTAAGAAGGATAAAGCAAAGATTTAAAGATTCATTAGTGGGTTTCCAATAGCATTCAAAGACAAGATTGAGTTTGATAAGCCGAGATAGTTGGAGGAAGCCATCAGAAATCTAAAGAATTTTTATGAGCAATTGAAGCGCAGGTTTGAGACTAAGCAGGATTGGAAAAGTAATGAGAAGAATAAGGGAAAATGGGATAATAAGTGAACTAGACCTCAAGACACAGGTAAAAAAGAGAATGAGACACCACCTAAGAAGTTCAATGCATATGATAGAGGATAAGGATTTCAGTCTGAAGAACAAAATAAGGGTGATGGTACGAAGCCTTTAGAGTGTTGGACTTGTGGCAAGGATCATCATCGGAGAGATTGTTCACAGCATCAGGGTGGAAGACCACATATCTACAGAGATCAGGAGGCACAGATAGTGGGGGATGTTAGACAGAGTATTCCTCAGATTTATGCAGCTTTTGATAACATGTAGGTGGTTCACTAGGCATCTATTATCGATATGGACACTAAGCTTTGTGATCAATTTGTTTCTATTTTGATTGATTCTGGATCTAATTATAGTTATGTTAACCCTGACCTGGTGGATAAGTGTAGTTTGAATAAAGAAGTACATGTATAATATTGGTTAGTGTAGTTGGCTATAGGTACAAAGAAAAAATCTCATCATTGGGTAAGAGCTTGTGCATTTGAACTGAATGGTATGCCTAAATTAGCACATATAAATGTACTTATGTTGGGTTCATACAATATGTTATTAGGTATGGATTGGTTGTATCTTCATAGGACTAAGGTGGATTGTTATGATAAGGCTATTGAATGCTTGAATGATAATGGAGAACAGAAAATCTTGCAGGGTAGGAAAAATGAAACATTAGTCAAAATGGTTATAGCTATGCAGTAAAAGCACAGTCGTAGGAAAGGGTGTGTGTTACTTGCAGTACATATTTCCAGTGATAAAGGTAAGGATGTTGAGGATGCAGAAATCTTGAACAAGTACCTAGTTCTACAGTAGTTTTAGGATGTATTTCTAGCAAAGATATCAAACTTACCATCACATAAGGAAGTGGACTTTTCTATTGAGTTGGTACTAGGAGCAGCACCAACATCAAAGGAACCTCACAGGATGAGCACACCGGATTTGGTGGAATTGAAGTTGCAATTGAAGGAAATACTTGACAAGGGATACATTGGTCTGAGTTTGTCGCCTTGGGGTGCACCATTGTTCTTTGTAAAGAAGAAGGATGGTACTCTTAGATTGCACATTAATTACAGGTAGTTGAAAAAGGGGACCATAAATAAAAAGTATTTGTTTCCAAGGATTGACGACTTATTTGATCAGTTGAAGGGAGCAGTAGTATTCTCAAAGATTGATTTCCGATTAGAATATCATCAGGTATGCATTAAAGAGGAGGAGATCTAAAAGGCTTATTTCGAGACCAGGTATGGGCATTATGAGTTTTTTGTAGTTCCCTTTGGTTTGATTAATTCTCCAGCTACTTTTATGTGCTTGATGAATAATGAATATTGTCCTTATTTGGACAAGTTTGTTATTGTGTCCATTTATGATATATTGATATATTCTAAGAACGAGGAAGAACATGTCGAACACTTATCAACAATGTTGAGATTTCTAACAGAGCATCAGTTGTATGTGAAGCTTAGTAAATGTAGTTTCTTTGATACAGAGGTACATTACTTGGGGCATGTTGTCTGCAAGGAATGCATAGTAGTAGATCTTGAAAAGATAAAATCTATAATGGAATGGGCAGCTCCTAGGAATGTGGATGAGGTCAGATCATTCATGGGGTTAGAAGGTCATTATAGGAGGCTCATCA
Source organism: Pinus taeda (assembly GCA_000404065.3). Taxonomy (NCBI): domain Eukaryota; kingdom Viridiplantae; phylum Streptophyta; class Pinopsida; order Pinales; family Pinaceae; genus Pinus; species Pinus taeda. Next base: position 33,939 of record APFE031141975.1, on the reverse strand, counting down.
ATAGATTCTCACATATTTAATATCCTATTACATCATTGCGAAGGAAAGGTAAGAAATTTTAATGGAAAAGGAATGTGTAACAGGAACATTGTTTTGTGACTTCTACACATCTGTGCGTTAAAACATTCATCATTACAGGTCTTTAAAGCTAATGTGGGATCACACGATGGATACCTATAGGGTGTAGCCAGGGCAATATAACATGGAAAAAAATTATAATCAACCAAGAAAAGGTCAGGGTATGATGGGAAAAGGACCTGGAGGATTTGTAGGACCTAGATGAGGATGAGGAGCTTTTGGACAAGGAAGGGGACCAATCATTTATTATAATTATGACTATCATGGACATCTTGCTAGATAATTTCTTATTCCATGATCAACATGCACATATTGTCGAGCTTTAGATCATGCGATGGAGGATTGTCCTTAGTTGCTTGTGAAGATCTAGGGGATGAAGGGAAAAAACCTACAAAAATTGACAACAAAGTTGTGCCATGATCAATCACAAGTGTGGTAGTGTTTTTGTTGCTATAGAGTACCAAATACACCATCCTTGGAGTTGCTTTACCCTACAAGGAAATAAAAAGAAATTTCTTGTTGTTAGTGGAAAAACATGGGTAAACAAAGCATTGTAATTAGTGAAAACAATGAATATATCAACATAAACTAAAAACTAATAAATAAAAACATGAATGATGCTTAATGAAGAAAACATATCAACAAATTAATGGAAAAGGGTTGCTTTTATTGACTATTGAATGTAGAAGAGATACAATCTATTAATAAAAGACACCTTGGAGAGAATTATTTGAGCAATGGTGCTCAAAAATCCTCAACAATGAAGTTCCTTTCCTCAATCTCCTTGCAAGCTTCCTCTCTCTCTCTCAAAGAAGTATGAAGACTCTCTCAATGATGAAATCCTCTTCTCAATGAAATTCTTGATTTCTTAGGGAGAAATTTTGGCAGCATAACATTGCTTTGCTTCTTCTTTTTTCTTAGCTCTCCTAGAACTTGTATTTATAGAGTTTTTTTGACACTCCTCCTCCCCTTGGCTCATCAACGTGGTTTTTAACCTCATAAATGGGATGAGAGTTACCAATTCCTTTCCTTTAAGGGTTCTTGGGGCATAAGACTCGAATTTGTCAGCTCATCATTTCAAGATTTGGAGTGTTGCTCAAGCAATTTCATAGCCTAAGGTGTTGACTAGATGTTTCCATGACTGCATGGCTATTGAAGAAACAACAACGCGACAGATAATTGCTGGTAATGGTGCAACCGTGCGGTCTAATTTTTTAATTGAACCTTAGGAAATCTTTTGATGTTTGGTCTCCATGGTGTTTCCAGTTGAAAATGTCACCCCTGTATGTGTGGATCATTGACTTTGAGTGTCTCTTAATGTGTACATATGAGTGTACAATTTCCATAAGATAACAGTTTCCCCCTGATGTATGAGGTTATGAACAAGTGTATAGCCAAAATACATCACATTTTGTTGATCTAACTAAGAGTCTTACCAACTTGTTGACAGATAAAGTAACATGCAATGGAGATGAGTAGGGAAGATACTTGACTGAGAATTAAAGAGAACCATGCTCTTAACAATTCTAAGATAAAAAGTGCATATGCAAGGCAGGCATGTCCAATGCTCTTTATGATGACTAATGATGAACTATTACAATCATACAAGAAATGTTGTTGTCAAGTCAGCATTGATGTGGCTGACATGTTGATGGTTGATTATGGTAAGTGCTTACGCCCTCAAGGGTGCCTCTGATAAATAGACTGAACTAGGTGCCCCCAAAAATTGAAAGTGAAGCATTGTTGAATGAGGTGCTAACAGATGCATGAGTCTTCAACTCTGGGCACCTCCCATGCATCGAAATGTAAGCACATATGAATGAGGTGCTAAGGGATGCATGGGTCTTTGACTAAATGAGAGAAATACAACAATCACAATGTATGATACTACCTTGACATGATAAAAAATTCTGGTGTTGTGTTAAGATAGGGTCCCCTATGGTCAATTTTGGGGCAAAAGCCCAAGTTTTTGTTATGTAAAATGTAAAGTCTCTGCAAGTTGTGGTTGTGGAGCACGTAGATAGTAAGTGTCATAAAGGGATTTTCCCTTCTTTTATGTAACTTGTGTTGGATTTAGTAGGTCTACCCATGGTCTTTGAACCATGGGATTGTATAAAAAGGATAGTCTTAGAGAGTCTAAGGTAGTTCACGAGTGAAGAATGAATGTAATGAGTCATTAGAAGGGAAGAGCGAAGAGTCTTAGAGTAGAGGAAAGGCTCTACAACTGTGTGCCCAGAGGCTTACAGTAGAGTCCATAGCTGAGTGCGCAGACCCCTATAGCTGAGTACACAGGGTAGTCTTGAGTCCGTAAGTAGAGTTGAAGTATCAATGAAGAAATTATTCTGATGATATTTGTGTTTTGTCCATTTACTTATTTTATGAATAAATGCATTTATGTTATGATGAATGATGGGTTTATGATTTAATATTGTATTGATGCGCGATTCTACATTGTTTACATTGTTATATGAATTCAAGTACTAATATCTATTTACGCAAAGAGTATCTTAATACATGTTAAAGATATTAGATAATTGGGTCGATTGGGGTAAATACAGAACTAAGGGTAATTACATAGGTGTGTAAGTAGTGTATTCACATGTTTAGGGTCTATGAAAGACAGTCATGGACCTTCGCAAAGGTCTAGAGGTTGATAAAAGGAAGTTATATCAATAAGCCTTAAGGGCTTATCGATTTGCATGAAGGAAAGTTTAGGGCATAAAATGACATCACGCTCATCTTTGGCTACAAAAACTTGGTTCCTGTATACCCCCATACTGCTTCAGGTGAGGCCTCATTCCAAACTCCACAAATTGATGTCGAAAAGGCCAACAGTGTAGGGATTTGTTTGGAAAACTTAACTTTGAACCTAGGTCAGGACCCACTAAGCCAACAAATGGTTCTATTGCCAGGACCAGGATCTCTATGAAGAGGTGTGATGTCGCATCATTGGAATCCAACTAAGAAGGAAGTTGAAGATTGTTTGGATAGGAAGATCCACAAATGCGCGGTGCAAGAAAATAGAAATCTACGATTGACGAAAGAATAATGGTTGGACAGGTATTTGTGCATAGAGATACATGAAATTTTCTTATGTTCCTTCACGGTCGGATTATACGAGTGGATCACTAAACTAGTGGACGAACATGGAAGGTGGAGGCTTGACAGTCCATTAGTGTGGACCCCGGAGTTAGTGCGAAGATTGGAAGCCTTTGAAGATAAGATCACGTGTATTTTCGATCATTGGCTTGGTCGTGTCCTTGGAGGGTTTGTGACAGAGTTCACAGTCAATAACTCATTCAGCTACAGTGAAGCAGAGTAACTCTTCTTCAAAATATGGCGAGGTAAGTAATTGAGATCTTTGAATACTTGGATTAAAATGCTCTTGTGTGAAAAGCGAGTTATGCAATTACCTTGATGTTTGGAGCTACATGAATGGATTTAAGTTATTCAAGCATAAAAGGAGAAAAGGTCCTGAATATAGCCCGTTGATTGAACCTCCTCTGAGTGGCAACAAAGAAGCAGCATAGGCTTCACCGCAGAGTGTTGTCCAGCTGATAAGGTAAGGGTTCCCGTGAATACCCCATCCACCCACACCACCTCCATCTTCACCTCCGCAACATATACCTTTGCCCACGCCGCCACCACCTCTACCACCATTCAATATGGTGAATATAGTGAAGTTTCCCATTTTCAAGGGCTTGGGAAATGAGGACCCGAACCAATTTTGGTTCATTGCGAAGGCTGTGTGGCAAGCCCAGAACATTACAAATGATTGGATGAAGAAATAAACGTTGGTTACTACTTTACAGGAGTGCACACTAACATGGTACATTAAGTAACGCACCGATAACTTGACAGTTGCGTTGGCAGACATTCAAACTACGCTGAATAAGGAATTCAACAAACCCAAATCGGAAGCGCAACCAATAATGGGATTCAAGGAAATCATGATGAAGCATAGCGAGACACCCGGGGAGCTGGATCAGAGATTGAAATGAAATATCCACAAAGTTAACATGGATCTTACGGATGGGAAGCACCGCGAATGGTTTGTGGCTTCGCTCTTGCCTCATTTAAGGGTTCTTTATCACAACAAAAGATTGGGACCCAGGCAAAAGCCCTAGAGATCGTGATGAGACTGCATGAGACAATGATTCAAGATGTTTCTTTAGGATTTCAGCAAATTTACATGGAGTTACAGAATCTTTGCCTAGAATAACAAAGGTTGAAGAAGGATAGAGTGGCTCAGCCAGAGGTGCGTGAAAAAGTTTGGTGTTTGAAATGTAAGAGTCAGGTGCATGATAAAAATCATTTCCCTCTCTTTGCGAATTATCTTGCAAGAGGGTCGATGACTCTGAGGCTGGAATCTCAAGTAGTGCCAAGTACAGGGCCCGCGTTGTGGTGTGATATCTGTCAGATAGTTGGAAAACATGTGACAAATAATTGTCACTTGCTGCAAAAATTTGTACAAAGAACACAACAACTCTTCTGCAACTTCTGAAAATTAGTAGGTCATGATGAGCGCAATTTCCGTAGTTACGTGTTAATGATGGAAAGAACGCCCACATATTGGATGTCGCAATTATTGTAAGCAAGCAAATATGAATGTAAGAAAATATTAAGGTAGTTACATTAAGCAAGCAAAGATGAATGTAACATCCCCGAGTTAAATAAGTCCATGTAATAAAGTTAATATAGGAAAAATAATAACCAAGGTCATGGGACATGTATCCTAAGGTAAATATTGGGCAAAAACGTAGTGGTGGGGATCACTTTTGATTAATTAATGGCCATAGAAATTGTAAAAGGCAATGGAAAAGGCTTTGGAAAGGCAGAGAGACATTAATTGGCATTTTATTTATGAAAATAATGGAAATTAGGAGAAAAGGAAGGTCAAAGGTCAAAGGTTGCATGTGAGGAGGAAAATGGAGGAAAATGAAGGAAATAAAAGAAAATGAAGAAGATGGAAGCCTCAATGATAAAAAGGATTTTGAGGATCAATTGGTAGATTTTTGTTAGTTTTAGCTTGGAGCTCTCTCCCTATTCTCTCTCTCATACTCTTCCACACTTATAGTTCTTTGAGCACTCTTGGAGGACTTTGGGCATACTTTGGATTTGGAACAAGAAGGAAAAGGAAAAGCAAGAAAGTGAAAGAGGACAATGAAATAAGAAGCTACAATGGGTTTTCTTTGCAAAGATCGAGTTGTATGTATGATTTCCTTTCTAGTTTTGACATGCATGGCATATGCTTGTGGTTATTTGGTTATGCCATCTGTCATTGTCAAGGATGATTGTCTGTATTGACAACGTTTTTGCCTATCCATGCCATTTTTTGGATAGCCATTATCTTGTGGGTTTTATCTTTTGTTTTTTGGTTGGTTCCCATGTTCCTTATGGCTGTGGGTTGAGTTATTAATTCATGGATCCTTGGTTGGACAAACACTCTAGAATCCCTGTAACAGCTTGGGTTGAGTTACTAGTCTTGGAAGCCTTGGTTGGACAAGCACTCTAGAGCCAGACAGCAGTTGTGGGTTGAGTTACTAGTCTTGGAAGCTAGGTTGGAACAAACACTTTGAATCCTTGGACAACTTGGATAGAGACCGGTCTAGTGATGGTTAGTGATGTTTGGTCGTGATGTGGAATCATTGATTGAGGGTTGAGGTGGTATGGCCTTTCGAAGCCTTGGTTTTGTTTTTTTGGTTTATTCCATGACATCCCACATTCATGCTTGGAATATGGTGCAAGGGTGATTAACTGAAAGAAAGATTTGGTTCATCCCAACCTATGGTCGAGTGGTATGTGGAAGTCCCTGACTTGGTTGGATTTTCATATGTTAATAAGAGATTATTTTCTTCTTATGTTATATGTGTAAATGTACTTGTTATTATGTGACTATGATGGTTGTTATATTGTTGTTGTTTATTTAGTTATATGTTGGTTACAAGCATGGTTAATGACAAATTTGAGTTATCGATCTCATCATGTTTTGGTTAGTGGATGAAATTTTAATGAATGAATGACCTAATAGATGATAATGCAGTTATTGTGAGAGGGCATTAAACATTATTGATGATTCTTAAATAAGTATGAGCTCCCTATGTTCATATGTGTATTTATGACATGTACATTATATGTTCATGACATGTTTGACGAATTTCATTTCATGGTTAGGATAAGTCAAGTCAGGTAATCCTTCAAGTTCTTCATTAGCCTTGTATTCTTGTTAATTATCACTTCTAAGTGATTGATCAAGTTCTCGGCAGAGGACTAGGTCTTAGCCCTAAAAAAGTTGCTTAAATCCTACTGTAATTTGCATAAAACTGGTTGGAAAAGTCTACAGTGGCATGGAGGCCTTGTTGTGGGAGTGACTGGAGGGCTTCAGTCAGATGGAGGGCTTTTCATGGGATTGACTAGGGATTTAGTTTAGTTAAAAAGCAAGTTAACTCAGGAATTTGGCACCTGCAATAGTTGGTTAGCCTCTGGGAGTCCTGTAGCTCCATAGAAAGGTCAGTTTGGTTTCTGTTTTTTGATTCCACTTCCTTAACTATACTTGGGGAGTGGAATCATATCATATCAACTCTTTATCACATATTTACCCCAGTGCATCGGTTAGCTTGGTTAAGTGTGGGAGGAGGGTGGCTACTGATGGGTATCAGAGCATGGTTCAACCCTTGGACTAGATGGGTGGAATGTGTTTGTCATGTATACATGTTGGTTGCATATGTGTTCATTATGCTTGTGGTATATGTGTTGTTATGTATGCATGGTATCAGTCATCGTTGCATTTTTCTTGTCATGAATGCGTGTCGGTTGTATATGTATTGTTTATTCATGCATGGTATCTATATGTCTGTCATGCATGCATTGTACCCAGTCAGTGTTATAGTTGTGACATCATGCATGGTAACTGGGATAATGATTGAGATGATGTCAATTTATTGATGTGATTATATATATACATGTATCATGCTAATCAAGTTGAGCTTGCAAACGAGATATCCTCCCCTGAACTACATTGAAGTATGTTTCTATGTTTATGTTTGGTTTATCTGACATGATATCATTGTAGGTAGAAGATCAAATATGAATAGAGAAATGGTAGACTAGATTTCATGAGACTCTCCCTATAGATAAAATGAGCGGCATGGTGATGGGTACCCTCTTGACATAGCAGACACTTTGAGAAGTTTGAAGGCATAAATGAGAAGTTTTAAAGTAGTTAATGATAGAATCATTCAATCACAAGAGAGACTTGCTAGGGCACAAAAGAAATAAGTAGAGTTCAATACAGTTATCCTTGAAATTTTGTCAGACTTGCAGAGACAGGGACCACTTAGGATTAGTCATGGGAAGGAGGACATGGTGGGCACAAGTCAGACAGATATGATACCATTAGAGATGGAAGGTTCTTCGATACACCTGATAGGCGAGGTAATGGACATGGGATTTATTATAGTTCTGGTTCTGACAAGTACCATGGTCATTATCCCTATCATCCTAATAGGAGGAGTGACAAGGGATATTTTTGAAATGAGTTCAAGAAAGAAAAGCCACCTACATTTGATGGAGAAATGAAGAAGTCTCAAGTTGCAAAAGCATGGTTACTTGGGCTAAATAAGTTCTTTAGATTTCATTATTACTCAGAGGACATGAAGGGAAAAATAGCTAAATTTAATATTAAAGGTAAATCATACATTTGGTGGGAAGATGTAAAGAACTTCATAGGCATCCGGGAAGAGGACTTGACTTGGAGTGAGTTAAAATAATTTTTTGGAAGAAGTACCTATCAGAGAGATACTATGATGATAGGGAAAAGGAATTATGTGAGTTGAATATGGGATCTATGACCGATGAGGAGTACACTAGCAGATTCTTGGATTTGTTGAGGTATGTGCCTTATCTTTAGGAGGATAAAGCAAAGATTTAGAGATTCATTAGTGGGTTTCCAGTAGCATTCAAAGACAAGATTGAGTTTGATGAGCCTAGATAGTTGGAGGAAGCCATTAGAAAGCTAAAGAATTGTTATGAGAAATCAAAGTGCAAGTCTGAGACTAAGGAAGATTGTAAAAGTAATGAGAGGAATAAGAGAAAATTGGATAAGAAGCGAACTACACCTCAAGACATAGGTAAAAAAGAGAATGAGACACCACCTAAGAAGTTCAATGTATATGACAGAGGATAAGGACTTCAATCTGAGGAACAAAATAAGGGTGATGGTACGAAGCCTTTAGAGTGTTGGACTTGTGGCAAGGATCATCGCCGGAGAAATTGTTCCCAACATCAGGGTGGAACACCACATATCTACAGTGCTCAGGAGGCACAGATAGTGGGGAATGTTGGACAGAGTATTCCTCAGATTTATGTAGTGCTTGGTAACATGTAGGTAGATGACTAGGCATCTATTATCGATATGGACACTAAGCTTTGTGATCAATTTGTTTCTATTTTGATTGATCCTAGATCTAATTATAGTTATGTTAACCCTGACCTGGTGGATAAGTGTAGTTTGAATAAAGTACATGTAGAATATTGGTTAGTGTAGTTGGCTATAGGTACAAAGAAAAGAGTTCATCATTGGGTAAGAGCTTGTGCATTTGAACTGAATGGTATGCCTAAATCAGCACATATAAGTGTACTTATGTTGGGTTCATATAGTATGTTATTGGGTATGGATTGGTTGTATCTTCACAAGGCTAAGGTGGATTGTTATGATAAGGCTATTGAGTGCTTGAATTATAATGGAGAACAGAAAATATTGCAGAGTAAGAAAAATGCATCATTCAGAATGGTTATAGCTATGCAGTAAAAGCACAATCGTAGGAAAGGGTGTGTGTTACTTGTAGTACATATTTCCAGTGATAAAGGTAACGATGTTGAGGATGCAGAAATCTTGAACAAGTACCCAGTTCTACAGCAGTTTCAGGATGTATTTCCAGCAAAGATATCAGAGTTACCATCTCACAGGGAAGTGGACTTTTCTATTGAGTTGGTACTAAGAGCAGCACCAACATCAAAGGAACCTCACAGGATGAGCAGACCAGAGTTGGTGGAATTGAAGTTGCAGTTGAAGGAAATGATTGACAAGGGATACATTGGGCCGAGTGTGTCGCCTTGGGATGCACCATTGTTGTTTGTAAAGAATAAGGATGTACTCTTATATTTCACATTGATTACAGGTAGCTGAACAAGGGGACCATCAATAAAAATTATTTGTTTCCAAGGATTGACGACTTGTTTGATTAGTTGAAGGGAGCAGTGGTATTCTCAAAGATTGATTTGTGATTAGAATATCATCAGGGATGCATTAAAGAGGAGGAGATCTACAAGACTTATTTCCAGACCAGGTATGGGCATTATGAGTTTGTTGTAGTTCCTTTCAGTTTGACTAATGCTCCAGCTACTTTTATGTGCTTGATGAATAATGAATATCGTCCTTATTTGGACAAGTTTGTTATTGTATTCATTTATGATATATTGATATATTCTAAGAATGAGGAAGAACATGTCAAACACTTAGCAACAATGTTGAGATTTCTAACAGAGAATTAGTCGTATGTGAAGCTTAGTAAATGCAGTTTCTTTCATACAGAGGTACATTACTTGGGGCATGTTGTCTGCAAGGAATGCATAGTAGTAGATCCAGAAAAGATAAAATCTATCATGGAATGGGCAGCTCCTAGGAATGTGGATGAGGTCAGATCATTCATGGGGTTAGAAGGCCATTATAGGAGGCTCATCAGTAGATTCTCACATATTTCTTATCCTTTTACATCAATGCAAAGGAAAGGTAAGAAATTTTAATGGAAAAGGAATGTGCAACATGTTTCAAGAAATTGAAGTAGTTGTTGACAAATGATCTAGTGCTAAAAATCACAGATCCAGATAAAGAGCTCATGGTGTGTACATATATTGCTTGCAATAGAGGACTTGGTGGAGTCTTGATGCAGGAAGGACAGGTAGTGTGATATGAACCAAGGAAACTAAATGAGCATGAGCAGAACTTTGTGACACATGATATTGAGTCGACAACGATCATTCATGCATTGAATATGTTGAGGCACTATATTATTGGCAGGAGTTTTGTATTGATGAGTGATCACAATGGATTGAGATACCTACTTAACAAACTGAATATGAATGTCAATCAAGCTAGGTGGTTGGCCACAATCAGTGGATTTTACTTCAAGATTAGGTACATCAAGGGAAAAGAAAGCAACATTGCAAATTCTCTTAGCATAAGAGTACAGGTAAATCATATAGCAGTTATGAGTTCTTACGGGACAGATCTAGAGGGTTAGATCTCGCAGGTAGGATAACAGGATGACAAGTATAGGGAGCTTAGGCACAAGTTATAGCAGGATAATGATGATCAGGATGTGGATTATCATCTTAGAGTGGATGGTTTGGTGATATTTAGGGACATGATCTATGTGTTGGACAAAAGTGAGCTCAAGAAGCTTATATTGAGGGAATTTCATGTTAAGTCATATTCAAGTCACCCAAGATATCAGAAGACATTGACAATGGTGAAGAAGTTCTATTATTGCTTAATCTGAAGAAAGAAGTGACAGAGTTTATGGCTATATGATTGGATTTTCTACAGGTAAAACTAAAGTGTAAGCATCCAAGTGGATTACTACATCTGATTCTAAGTCCATAGTGGAAATGGGAGGCAATTTCCATGGATTTCATTACAAGTTTGTTGAGGACATCTAGATGGCATGATTCTATTATGATTGTGATTTACAGATTGACTAAGGTAGTACACTTCATTCCAGTAAAATCTACTTATTCAGCTAATGATGTAGCATAGATATTCATCAGAGATATAGTGAGGTTGCATGGTGTGCCAAAGAAGATTTTATGAGACAGGGATGTTCAGATCATTTCTAATTTATGGAAAGAATTGTTTGCAGGTTTGGGGCAGAGTTGGCCTTCAACACAACTTATCATCCGTAGATAGATGAATAAACAGAGATATTCAATAGGATACTGGAGGATATGTTGATAATGTATGTTATGCACTAGTAGGGGAAGTGGGAAGAGTATCTTCCACTAGTTCATTTTTCTTACAACAACTAGTATTAGGAGTCATTGAGGATGACTTTGTTTGAGGCAATATATGGGTGGAGTTGAAATACTCCTATTAGTTAGAGTGATCCAGTGAACAAGGTATTGATAAGGTCGGACATGTTGGCAGACATGGAACAAGAACTGTAGGTTATCAAGAAGAATCTAAAGGCAACACATGATAGATAGAAGAGTTATGAAAATCAGTACAGGGTGTTTAAGGAATTTTAGGTTGGGGAACAAGTGTATTTGCGCATCAATCCCAAGAAGATCTCCTTGATGACTGGGTTATGTGTGAAGATATCTCCTTGGTATTGTGGGCATTTCGAGATCCTTGAGAGGATTGCACTAGTGGCCTACATACTTGCATCACCTCTAACAGTGAAAGTCAATGATGTTTTCCATGTGTCATTACTTAAGAAGTATGTTAAATACGTAGATCATGTGATTGATTGGTCTATATTGTAGGTCAAACCAGAAGAATAATTTCAGTCAGAACCTCAGTACATTTTGCAGAGAAATATGCTCAAGCTCCAGGACTGAGCAATCAAGCAAGTTAAAGTGTAGTGGAAGCACTTTGGACACAATGAAGCTACATGGGAGATGGTTGATCAAATGCAAGTTATGTATCCTTCGTTGTTTTCTAATGGAGGCAAATGGGTTTTAGTATATGTACATTTTATATATGGTTTTCATTATAAATACCGCAATGAGCTGTGTTATAAAGATCCAATAAGCGGTATGGTTGTTATGTTGTTATCTTTGTCATGTTTGTATGCTTTTCAGCGAGTTGTTCATTGTAAATACTGCAATGAGCTATGTTATAAAGCTCCATGGGTAGTATGTTTGGTTTTCAGTTGTCTTCTTGTTTGTAGGTGTCATTGAACACTGAGGACAGTGTTCCCCTAAGGGGGGGGGGGCGCAGTTGTAAGAACCCTAGGTTAAAAAAATCCATGTAATAAAGTTACTAAAGGAAAAATAATAACCAAGGTCATGGGACACATATTCCAAAATGAATTTTGGGAAAAAAAACATAATGTTGGCGATCACTTGTGATTAATTAATGGCTATGGAAGTTGGCAAAGGAAATGGCAAAGGCTTTGGAAAGGAAAAGAGGCATTAATTGGTATTTTATTTATGAAAATAATTTAAATTAGGAGAAAAGGAGGTGAAAGGTTACAGGTCGCATGTGATGAAAAAAATGAAGGGAAATAAAGGAAAATGAAGAAAATAGAGGCCTCAATGATAAAAATGCTTCTAGGGATCAGTTCATAGCTTTTTTTCAGTTTTAACTTGGATCTCTCTCGCTATTCTCGCTCTCATACTCTTGCACACTTAAAATTCTTGGAGGACTTTGGGTATACTTTGGATTTGGAGCAAGAAGTCAAAGTAAAAGTAGGAAAGCACAAGAGGACAGTGGAATCAACAACTATAATGGGTTTGTTTTGCAGGTACCGAGTTGCATGTATGATTTCCTTGCTAGTGTTGGCATGCATGGCATATGCATGTGGTTATTTCGTTATGATATATTATTGGAATGGAGGATTGCCTAGATTGATAGTGATTTTGTGTAGCCTTTCCATTTCTTGGATAGCCATGGTATTGTGGGTTTTACCTTTTTTTTCTATTTGGTGCTCATGTTTCTTATGGTCGTGGGTTGAGTTATTAGTTACTAGAGCCTTGGTTGGACAAACACTCTAGAAGCCTTGTAACATCTTGGGTTGAGTTACTAGCCCTAGAAGCCTTGGTTAGAAAAACGCTCTGGAGCCCTTGGTGGGTTGAGTTACTAGTCCTAGAATCCTTGGTTGGACAAATGCTCTTGAGCCCGAAGACAATTGTGGGTTGAGTTACTAGTCCTAGAAGCTAGGTTGGAACAAACACTCTGGAGCCCTAGATAACTTAGATAGATACCGATCTGGTGATGGTTAGTGATGTCCGAACATGAGGTGGAATAATTGGCTGAGGTTTGAGGCGGTATGGTGTCTAGAATCCTTGGTTTGGGTTTGTTTGGTTCATTCCACGATATCTGACATTCATGCTTGGAATATGGTGTGGGGGTGATTGGCTGAAAGAAAGACTTGGTTCAGCCCAATATATGGTCGGGTGGTACATGGAAGTCCTAGACTTGGCTGTATTTGCATATGTTAATAAGTGATTCTCTTATTCCTGTGTTATACATGTAAATGTACTTTTTATTATGTGGTTATGATGGTTGTTCTATTACTGTTTTTTATCTGGTTATATGGTGGTTACAAGCATGGTTAATGACAAATTTGAGTTATGGCTCTCATCATGTTTTGGTTAGTAGATGAAATGTTAAAAAATGAATGACCTAATAGATGATAATGCAACTATTGAGATAATTAGACCTTCTGAACGATTCTAATATAAGTATGAGCTAACTATGTTCATATGTGTATTTATGACATGTACATTACATGTTCATGACATGTTTGACGAATTTCCTGTCATGGTTAGCTTGAGTCAAGTTAGGTCCTTATTCAAGTTTTTCATTAGAAACCTTTTATTCTTGTTAATTATCACTTCTAAGTATTTCATCACGTTCTGGGTAGAGGCCTAGGTCCCAGCCCTGAAAAAGTGGCTTAAATTTCGCGGTCGCTGGCACAAAATTGGTTGAAAAAGTCTACAGTCGCATGGAGGCCTTGTTATGGGAGTGACTAGAGAGTTTCAGTCACATGGAAGGCTTGTCATGGGAGAAATTGGGGGTTTAGTTCAATTAAAAATCAAGTTAACTTAGGGTTTCGGCACCTGGAGTGGTTGGTTAGCCTCTACGGGTCCTATAACTCCTTAGGAAGGTCAGTTTGGTTTTGTTTTGTTGATTACACTTGATTAAATATACTTGGGGAATTGAATCATGTCATAGTAACTCTTTCTCATATATTTACCCTGATTCACCGGTTAGCTTGGGTAAGTGTGGGAGGAGGGTGGTTACAATGAAGGAGTTCCATAGGCCTAAGTTTGCATCCCAATGTATAACAGAGTTAAAGGAGATCAAATAGAGGACGGATGAATCCATTTGGGATTATGACCAATGATGTAATGTATTGTTGTGCAAGTTTTCATTTGAAATATTTGATGAACTACATAAGTAACGGTTTATCACGGGTACGTTGCCACATATTCATGTTCTTTTAACTCAACAACACATCCATACTCATTCAGAAGCCTTGAAGATAACACTAAAGTGTTGAAAAGTGTGCAACAAGAAATGCTAAATTTATAATGTGCTAAAAATAGAACTCCTAAAAATAGCACTTCTAAAAATAGCAGTTTGGCCAATGAGCATTTTGACCACCTTGGGTGAGAGGTGAAACTGCTAAAAATAGAATCTTCTAAAAATAGCATTTCTGGGTCCCTTCCTATTTTTAGCAGTCCCTGGTCTAACTATAGGAAGTAAATACGAATTTGGTCTTAACAGCAATTTAAAATATTAATTAAATAATCTCCATGAGTTAATTAATTATGGAAAATTAAACTTGAAGTCTTTGTGAGAACATGCAATTAGTTGTCCCACTGATTGAGGAATTTATCCTTGATTTTCTCCACTGATTGAAGAATCAAGTATGAGTTCTATAATGAGAGGATCAGTTGACTTAGTTTTACAAAGTCAAGTCCAGTTAAATTAATTTAACAAGTTTTTAAATTAATGAGATATAGTTTGTTAATGCTTGCATGCATGTGACAACTATTATTTCAGATAACTGAGCATTCCCTCATGGATAACTAATGCATGTCAGTTCAGACAGAGACCCAGTTGAGTTTAGATGAGGGACAGTGTACTATCAGATGCTTGGATATTTCTAGTAAGTATTCCTTGCATAAAGAAGGATCTATTTCCCAGAGAAATATGTAATATAGGATATTGGAGGACTTGTGGCCTATATATTGAGGCTTAGGTAGTCTATGATCTTCATCTTCTGATTGCAGAGAGTACAAGATAGCTCTTGAGTTGATTCTTTTTTAAACAGAATAGGATTTCCACTTGGTTGATAATACAGATAGGGGTTTTATGCTGGTGATTTCCCTAGTGATATATCTTGTGTTATAGTTGTTTATTTCTCTTGATTAGTTATATGTGTTTATGCTTGATATTTCTCATGAAATTGATTATGCTTTTGCTTAATATTTTGTAGAACTAGATCAAGTATTATGCTTTAGTACATTGCATGTATCAGCTTGATCTACAGGTGTGAAATTTCTACATGGTATCAAAGCACAGGTGATCAAGGAAGAATAGTATACAAGCAAGAGAAATTTGAAGTTTATTATTCGAGATATAGATCTCAAGTTCTTATCACATCTATTTCACCGATGGCTTTCTATGGTTTGAGGCTTAAGTATGCCCTTGATGGCAGCTCAAACTACATAGCTTGGAAGGATCGCATGGAGGCAATATTGGAAGATAATGGCCTTAAGGACTTCATTGATCAAGAAGTCCCTAAGCCTACTGATGCTACTCAACTGGCAGAATGGAAGAAGTGTATGGCTAGAGCTAGGAGAATCATCCTTGAGGGAGTTCAATATCACATAATTTCGAGCCTCCATGGGAAGGAGACTCTGCATGCAATGTGGAAAACATTGAAAGATTTATATCATAATAGCAGTGATTAGAGGAAGCTGGCACTGAAGGAAAAACTTTGCAAGATCAAGTGCGAAAAGGGTGACACTATCTCTACATTCCTGAACAAGCTCACCACCTGCAGGGATGAGCTTGCAAGCATAGGGGTCGTGACTGCTAATGATGATATGGTGATTCTAGCACTCCTTAACCTTCCTAAGAGCTAGCATAGCTACCAGGACTCAGTGAATGGAAGGGACAAACTGCCAAATTGTGAACGACTATGGTCGGATTTGATGCAGGAGGAGATCAAACGGAGCACCAGGGATGGAGCTTCTTCATCAAAACATGATGATGAAGAGAACTTGGCTTTAGCATCTAAAGCTAAGAAAGGGAAAGGGAAGGCATCCCAATCCAAGTCTTCTCAAGGAGGGAAGAAGTTTGACAAGTCGAAGGTGATATATTTTCATTGTCATGAGTTGGGCCTTTATGCTAATAATTGTTCAAAGAAGAAGTCCAAGAAAGGTTCCTCCAAGGAATCTGATGGTGATGCACTAGCTTCACAGTTTGAGATGGATTTCTCACTTATTGCATGCATGGTTTCATCCAGCATGGGATGTGTTTGGTACTTGGATAGTGGAGCCTTTTTCCACATGTCAGGTGACAAGAATATTTTTAACACTTTGGAGGAGAAGGATCTCCAGATACAGATCGAGATGGGCGATGACGGAAAGTACCGTGTCTTAGGTGAAGGTATGGTTGTGTTTCAGAGGAAGCATGGTTCTCCCCTCACTCTTTCTAATGTTATGTATGTACCAGGGCTAAAAAAGAATCTTGTATCTATTGCTATGCTTGAGGATAAAGGCTATGATGTAGTCTTTAGTTTGGGAAAGGTTTTCCTAAGGCATATCGGCACTGGATAGACCAAACAGATTGGGATTCGAATTAAGAATCTGTATAAGTTACAGGCAGAAGACTGTGCTACATTGAGTTCCAAAGCAGAGGTGGTGCATGGCCAAGATAGTGGTGAGTTATGGCATAGGAGACTAGGCCACTTGCATCATGCGGCCTTGAAGATCATGTAGAAAATTTCTATCGAATTACCCAAGTGCAAGCTAGAACAAATAAGCACATGCAAAGGTTGCACTTTGGGTAAGTATGCAAAAGCTTCCTTTCATGATCGAGATAGTAGAGCAGGAGCAGTTCTGGAGTGTGTTCATTCACATGTATGTGGGCCCTTTTCTACAGCCTCCACGGCAAAGCATAGGTACTATGTTATTTTTTTTATGATTTTTCTCATAAATGTTGGATCTACTTCATGCAAAAGAAGGATCAAACCTTCTTGAAGTTTTGTGAGTTCAAAGCTTTGGTAGAGAAAGAATCAGGGATGAAAATAAAGGCCTTGTAGCCTAATAACGGTGGAGAGTATGTTTCCCAGTAGTTTAAATACTTCTATGCTTCAGAAGGAATTAAATGGGAACTCACGGCACCTCATAACCCACAACAAAATGGGTTGGAAGAAAGGAAGAATAGGTCTATTATGGGAGCAGCTCGAGCGATGTTGCATGACCAAGGCCTACCACTTCATCTGTGGGCTAAGGCATGTAATAAAACAGTATATCTTCATAACAGAAGTCATCATCGCATGTTGGGGATGAAGACACCTATAGAGGCTTTTTTGGGGAAGCAACCAAATGTGAGTCACTTCCACATATTTCGATCACCAGTCTTCTGTCATGTGACCAAAGATGTTCGGAAGAAGCTAGACCCAATAGCTGAGTTGGGAATACTTGTGGGGTACATGGATATAGCTCACAACTATCGTGTGTTTCTGCCTTCCAATTAGAGGACCGTAGTGCGCAGGGATCTGAAGTTTGATGCGTAGTGATCCATGCAAGTGTCACTTGAGAGGGAGCTCAAGTTGCATGGTGATGATGAGGAACTATAGTTTTTAAGGAGGAGGAGCCTTCTGATGATGTGGATCAGCCACATGTAGAGATTCTAGTAGTAGAGATCACCACTGCTCGAGAGTCTTCCAGAGATGAGCAAAAACGCTCATGGGAAGCTGATAGATTGATGCAGGATGCGAGAGATAATGTGGGGCAACCATCTTCTCATTGCAGACAAAGGAGATCTCCCGATAGATACACTGGCTACATGGCCCTAGTTGGTGAGTGTGTAGCGACCGAACCTTTTTCTTTTGAGGAGGCAGTGTAGCAGCCAGCTTGGGTGGATGTGATTGTAGAGGAGTATGATTCTATCATGTGGAACAGTCTATGGGATGTTGTTCATAGACCGGGGGACAAATCAATGGTTACTTCCCAATGGCTTTACAAGGTAAAGCAAGCAGTTGATGGTAGTATTTAGAAACACAAGGCAAGGTTTGTTTCCCATGGTTTCTCACAAGTGGAGGGGATTAACTATGATGAGACCTTTGCTCCTGTTGCAAGGTACTCATCAATCAGATCGATTCTAGCACTATCAGCACAGATGGGTTGGAAGATCCATCAGATGGATGTGAAGATAGCTTTCCTCAATGGGGAGATTGAGGAAGAGGTATACATAGAGCAGCCTGAGGGATTTGAGACCTTTGATCATGAGTCATGTGTGTGCTGACTCAAGCGAGCATTGTATGCGCTGAAGCAAGCACCCCGTGCTTGGTATACCAAGATTGACAGCTATTTCACTGGGTTGGGCTTCACCAAGAGTGAAGCGGATGCGAACCTCTATCACATCATGATAGAAGGTAAGCTATTGATTATTGTACTTTATGTCAATGATCTGATTTTGACAGGTGATGGTCAGTTGATCAAGTCTTACAAGGAGGACCTTGCAAGAGAGTTTGAGATGAAGGACATCAGCCTCATGCACTACTTTCTAGGCATGGAGGTGTGGCAGAGAGATGGGGAAGTATTTGTGTCTCAAGGAAAGTATGCCAATGAGATACTCAGGTGCTTCCACATGGAGATGTGCGAGCCCATGGAGACTCCTATAGCGGGTAACTGGAGGAAGGAGGATGCCACTTCAAGTGAGGTAGTAGCTGCTACTGTTTATCAACAACTTGTTGGTTCACTTATGTATCTAGTGAACACACGACCAGATTTGTGCTTTTTGGTGAACCAACTGAGTCAAGCTATGGTTCAGCCAACCAAGTTATTTTGGAAGGTAGCAAAGCATGTGTTGAGATATCTTAGAGGTACTACACATTATGGATTATGGTATAGGCCAACAGAGGGAGTGAAGCTCCTAGGCTTCACGGATTCATATTGGGTAGGTAGTCCATCAGACAAGAAGAGCACTTATGGAGGAATCTTCAACCTTGGGTCAGTTGTGGTTTCTTGGTATAGCAAGAAACAAATATTAGTTGCACATAGCCCAGCGGAGGCTAAATACATAGCTGCTAGTCAAGCTGCATGTGAGGCCATCTGGGTGCGGAAGATTCTAGTGGGATTGTTTGGTTAGAAGATGGATCCTACCATGATATATTGTGATAATCAGAGTTGCATTAAAATCTCTGAGAATCCAGTGTTTCATGACAGGTCCAAGCATATAGATATCTGCTATCATCATCTACGGGATTGTGTGGTCAACAAGATCATGATGTTGCTATACATTTTGACCGAGGAATAAGATGCAAATATTTTGACAAAGGCATTGTCAAATGGCAAGTTTGAGTTCCATAGAGACAGGATCAAGGTTTCTAATAATCCATTTCTTGTTAAGAGCGAGTGTTGAAAAGTGTGCAACAAGAAATGCTAAATTTAGAATGTGCTAAAAATAGAACTCCTAAAAGTAGCACTTCTAAAAATAGCAATTTGGCCAATGAGCATTTTGACCACCTTGGGTGAGAGGTGAAACTGCTAAAACTAGAATCTTCTAAAAATAGCATTTCTAGGTCCCTTCTTATTTTTAGCAGTCCCTGGTCTAACTATAGGAAGTAAAAACAAATTTGGTCTTAACAACAGTTTAAAATATTAATTAATTAATCTCCATGAGTTAATTAATTATGGAAAATTAAACTTGAAGTCTTTGTGAGAACATGCAATTAGTTGTCCGACTGATTGAGGAATTTATCCTTGATTTTCTCCACTGATTGAGGAATCAAGTATGAGTTCTATAATGAGAGGATCAGTTGACTTAGTTTTACTTAGTCAAGTCCAATTAGATTAATTTAACAACTTGTTAAATTAATGAGATATAGTTTTTTAATGCTTGCATTCATGTGACAACTATTATTTCAGATAACTGAGTATTCCCTCATGGATAACTAATGCATGTCAGTTGAGAGAGAGACCCAGTTGAGTTCAGATCAGGGACAGTGTACTATCAAATGCTTGGATATTTCTAGTAAGTATTCCTCGCATGGAGAAGGATCTATTTCCAAGAGAAATACGTAATATAGGAGATTGGAGGACTTGTGACCTATATATTGAGGCCTAGGTAGTCTATGATCTTCATCTTTTGATTGTAGAGAGTACAGGATAGCTCTTGAGCTGATTCTTTTTGTAAACAAAAGAGTATTTCCACTTGATTGATAATACAGATAAGGGTTTTGTGTTGGTTCTTTCCCCAGTGATATATCTTGTGTTATGGTTGATTATTTCTCTTGATCAATTATATGTGTTTATGCTTGATGTTGTTCATGAAATCGATTATGCTTTCGCTTAATGTTTTGTAGAACTAGATCAAGTATTATGCTTTAGTACATTGCATATATCAGTTTGATCTACAGGTGTGAAATTTCTACATGAAGTTGGAAGCACCTTCAACTATCATGGTAGGAGGATAAAAATCTAGGATAGTTTAGCTTCAATGACATATGGTTGTGCTTATTACAGGATTTGGCAAAGTGGAAAGGATAGTGCGCAAAGGTCTAGTGCACAATCTGGTAAAATGAAGGGTGCCACAGAAATGAATGCCTTGTATTGACTGAGTATATGATGAGTGGTGTAGCTATTTCTATGGCTCGGGGATGAGGTTTACAGTGTGATATTTATAGAGTGTAGGGTCATACACCTCTGACTTGTCTAATGATGCGAAAAACAAAACTACAACAAGAACATTGTTTTGTGACTTCTACACATCTGTGTGTTACAACATTCATCATAGTAGGTCTTTAAAGCTAATGTGGGATCACACCATGGATACCTATAGGGTGTGAGGGGGCAAGATAGCATGGAAAAAAATTATAATTAACCAAGCACAGGTCAGGGTATGATGGGAAAAGGACCTGAAGGATTTGTATGACCTAGATGAGGATGAGGAGCTTTTGGACAAGGAAGGGGACCGATCATTTATTATAATTATGACTATCCTGGACATCTTGCTAGATAATTTCTTATTCCATGATCAACATGCACATATTGTCGAGCTTTAGATCATGCGATGGAGGATTGTCCTTAGTTGCTTGTGAAGATCTAGGGGATGAGGGGGGAAAACCTACAAAAAGTGACAACGAAGTTGTGCCATGATCAATCACAAGTGTGGTAGTGTTTTTGTTGCTATAGAGTACCAAATACACCATCCTTGGAGTTGCTTTACCCTACAAGGAAATAAAAAGCAATTGTTTGTTGTTAGTGGAGAAACATGGGTAAACAAAGCACTGTAATTAGTGAAAACAATGAATATATAAACATAAACTAAAAACTAATAAATAAGCACATGAACAATGCTTAATGAAGAAAACATATCAACAAAGTAATGGAAAAGGGTTCCTTTTATTGACTATTGAATATAGAAGAGATACAATAGATTAATAAAAGACACCTTGGAGAGAATTATTTGAGCAATGGTGCTCAAAAATCCTCAACAAGGAAGTTCCTTTCATCAATCTCCTCGTAGGCTTCCTCTCTCTCTCAAAGAATTATGAAGACTCTCTCAATAATGAAATCCTCTTCTCAATGAAATGCCTGATTTCTTAGGGAGAAATTTTGGCAGCATAACATTGCTTTGCTTCTTCTTTTTTCTTAGCTCTCCTAGAACTTGTATTTATAGAGTTTTTTGGACACTTCTCCTCCCCTTGGCTAATCAATGTGGTTTTTAACCTCATAAATGGGATGAGAGATACCAATTCCTTTCCTTTAAGGGTTCTTGGGGCCTAAGACTCGAATTTTCAGCCCATCATGTCAGGATTTTGAGTGTTGTTCAAGAAATTTCATAGCCTGAGGTGTTGACTAGATGTTTCCATGACTGCATGGCTATTGAAAAACAACAACGCGACAGATAATTGCTGGTAATGCTGCACCCGTGCGGTCTAATTTTTTAATTGAACCTTAGGAAATCTTTTGATGTTTGGTCTCCATGGTGTTTCTAGTTGAAAATGTCACCCCTGTATGTGTGGATCATTGACTTTGAGTGTCTCTTAATGTGTACATATGAGTGTACAATTTCCATATGATAACAGTTTCCCCCTGATGTATGAGGTTAGGAACAAGTGTATAACCAAAATACATCACGTTTTGTTGATCTAACTAAGAGTCCTACCAACTTGTTGAGAGATAATTTAACTTGCAATGGAGATGAGTTGGGAAAATACTTGACTGAGAATTAAAGAGAGCCATGCTTTTAAGAATTCTGAGATAAAAAGTGTATATACGAGGCAGGCATGTCCCATGCTTGTTATGATGACTAATGATGAACTATTATAATCATATAGGAAATGTTGTTGTCAAGTCAGCATTGATGTGGCTGACATGTTGATGGTTGATGATGGTAAGTGCTTACGCCCTCAAGGGTGCCTCTGATAAATAAACTGAACTAGGTGCCCCCATACATTGAAAGTGAAGCATTGTTGAATGAGGTGCTAACAGATGCATGGGTCTTCAACTCTGGGCACCTCCCATGCATCGAAATGTAAGCACATATGAATGAGGTGCTAAGGAATGCATGGGTCTTCAACTAAATGAGAGAAATACAACAATCACAATGTATGATACTACCCTGACATGATAAAAAAATTATGGTGTTGTGTTAAGACAGGGTCCCCTGTGGTCAATTTTGGGGCAAAAGCCCAAGTTTTGGGGCAGAAAACCCAAGTTTTAGTTATGTAAAATGTAAAGTCTCTACAAGTTGTGGTCGCGAAGCATGTAGATAGTAAGTGTTATAAAGGGATTTTCCCTTCTTTTATGTAAGTTGTGTCGGCTTTAGTAGATCTACCCATGGTCTGTGAACCATGGGATTGTATAAAAAGGAGAGTCTTAGAGAGTCTAAGGTAGTACATGAGTGAAGAATGAATGTAATGGGTCATTAGAAGGGAAGAGCGAAGTGTCTTAGAGTAGAAGAGAGGCTCTGCAACTATGTGCACAAAGGCTTATAGTAGAGTCCATAGCTGAGTGCACAGACCCCTATAGCTGAGTACATAGGGTAGTCTCGAGTCCATAAGCAGAGCTGAAGTATCAATAAAGAGATTATTTTGGAAATATCTGTGTTTTTTCCGTTTACTTCGGTTATGAATAAATGCGTTTATGTCATGATGAATGATGGGTTTATGATTTAATATTGTATTGATGCGCGATTCTGCATGGTTTACATTATTATATTAATTGAAGTACTAATATCTATTTACGCAAAGAGTATCTTAATACATGTTAAAGATATCAGATAATTGGGTTGATCGGTGTAAATACGGAACTAAGGGTAATTACAGAGGCATGTAGGTAGTGTATTCACATGTTTAGGGTCCGTGAATGACAGTCATAGACCTTCGCAAAGGTCTACAGGTTAATAAAAGGAAGTTATATCAATAAGCCTTAAGGGCTTATCGATTTGCATGAAGGAAAGTTTAGGGCATAAAATGACCTTATGCTCATCTCTAGGTGCAGAAACTTGGTTCCATTATCCCCCCATATTGCTTCAGGTGAGACTTCAGTCTGCGCTCCGTGAATTGATGCCAAAAAGGCCAATATTGCTGGGATTTTTTTGGACAACTTAACTCTGAGCCTGGGTCAGGACCCACTAAGCCAACAAATGGTTCGATTGCTAGGACCAGGATCTCTATAAAGAGATGTGTGATGTCACATCATTAGAATCCAACTAAGAAGGAAATTGAAGATTGGTTGGATAGGAATATCCACGAATGCGCGATGCAAGAAAACAGAAATCCGTGATTGACGAAAGAATAATGTTTGGACAGGTATTTGTACACAGAGATACATGAAATTTTCTTATGTTCCTTCACAGTCGAATTATACGAGTGGATCGCTAAACTAGTAGACGAACATGGAAGGTGGAGACTTGACAGTCCAATAGTGTGGACCTTGGAGTCACTGCGAAGATTGGAAGCCTCTGAAGATAAGGTCACATGTATTGTCGATCATTGGCTTGGTCATGTCCTTGGAGGGTTTGTGACAAAGTTCGTGGTCGATACCTCATTCAGCTATAGTGAAGTTGAGTGACTCTTCTTCAAAAAGCCGCGAGGTAGGTAATTAAGATCTTTGAATACTTGGATTAAAATGCTCTTGTGTGAAAATAGGGTTGTGCAATTACCTTGATGTTTGGAGCTACGTGAATGGAAAGTTACTCAAGGACAAAAAGAGAAAAGGTCCTGAATATAGGACGTTGATTAAACCTCCTCTAAGTGGCGACGAAGAAGCAGCACAGGCTTCACCGCAAAGCGTTTCCAGCTGATAAGGCAAGGGTTCACGTGAATACCCCATCCACCCACACCACCTCCATCTTCACCTCCGCTGCATATACCTTTGCCCACACTGCCACCACCTCTACCACCATTCAATATGGCGAATATAGTGAAGTTTCCCATTTTCAAGAGCTTGGGAAATGAGGACCC
This sequence comes from Pinus taeda, assembly GCA_000404065.3. Classification (NCBI taxonomy): domain Eukaryota; kingdom Viridiplantae; phylum Streptophyta; class Pinopsida; order Pinales; family Pinaceae; genus Pinus; species Pinus taeda. Next base: position 9,424 of record APFE031141975.1, on the reverse strand, counting down.
GGACTAGTTTTGGTTCGTTTCGAAGGCTATGTGGCAAGCCCAGAACATTACAAATGATTGGATGAAGAATGAAACATTGGTTACTACTTTATAGGAGTGCACGCTAATGTGGTACATTAAGTAATGCACCGATAACCTGACAGTTGCATTGGAAAACATTCAAACTGCGTTGAATAAGGAATTCAACAGACCCAAATCGGAAGCGCAACCAATTGTGGGATTCAAGGAAATCATGATGAAGCCTAGCAAGACACCCTAGGAGCTAGATCAAAGATTGAAATGAAATATCCACAAAGTTAAAATAAATCTTACGGATGCGAAGCACAGCAAATTGTTTGTGGCTTCGCTCTTGCCTCATTTAAGGGTTGCTTTATCATAACAAAAGATTGGGACCCAGGCGGGAGCCCCAGAGATTACGATGAGACTGCATGAGACACTGATTCAAGATGTTTCTTTGGGAGTTCAGCAGATTCATGTGGATTTGCAAAATCTTTGCCTAGAATAACAAATGTTGAAGAAGGATAGAGTGGCTCAGCTGAAGGGGTGCGTGGAAAAAGTTTGGTGTTTGAAATGTAAGAGTCAGGTGCATGATAAAGATCATTTTCCTCTCTTTGTGAATTATCTTGCAGGAGGGTCGATGCCTCTGAGGCTGTAATCTCAAGTAGGGCCAAGTATAGGGCCCGCGTTGTGGTGTGCTATCTGTCATATAGCTGGAAAAAAAGTGACAGATAATTTTCACTTGCTGCAGAAATTTGTACAAACAATGCAACAACTCTTATGCAACTTCTAAAAATCAGTAGATCATGATGAGCGCAATTACCGTACTTACGAGTTAATGATGGAAAGAACGCCCATGTATTGAATGCAGAAAGAAACTTGGCCTCCAGACCAAGGCGTTTGGGGAACATGAGGAGGATATCAAGTGCGAGAGAGACACCGAGGTGGAGGAGGACCTATGAAAAGGTCGGGGATAAGTTATTTGCTACAATTGTGGAGGGTCAAGACACTATGCACGAGAATGTATGAACCCGATGTGCCTATCATGTTGATACTATACTCAGTTTGACCACGTGACAGAATACTACCCTATATTAATAGCTAAGATGCACGAAAGGGGACGCAACCTCAGTAGCCTACCCAGAACCTGCAGATGATGAGGGCTGAACCCCGCGAAGAGGATCCTAATGTGAATATTTTGCTACGAAGCAGAATGATGACTAGTGAAGATAAGGGAAAGAAGCCTGAAGAAAGTGAATGGGTCTGCAAAACTCTAGAGAAGGAGGTTGGCCTTGATCTAGAATGCACAAAAGAAACCTTCATGGAAGTGAAGAAAAGCTTCTCTAAGGCTTCTACCTCAGGAAGTCGGGATAAGCAGTCAGAAGAAATGGACCCATCCATGCTTACTACATTTTTGGATAACTGTATGAAGCTGCTACGTGATAGCAAGGCCGTAAAAGGATTACAGGAGTTGATCAATAAATGTGTTGGTAAAGAAAATACCCCTAAGGGACCGTGCATGGTCAAAAAAATTGGTATGCATAAGGCAAGAACAAGTCGTGAGATGAGGCTCACCGCGCATATAGGACAGTGTGAAATGGACCAAGTTATCCTGGATCTTGGGTCAGATGCGAATGTTTTTCCAAAACAAACATGGGAGGGAATGGGGAGACCTGCACTACAGTGGTCTCCTATTCAATTGAGGATGGAAAATTAGCAAAAGATTATCCCCATGGGAAGATTGCAAGGAGTGACAATAGATATTAAAGGCGCGAGTGTGTTGGCTGATTTCGTAGTGATAGAGATTATCAATGACAGCAATCCCTACCCCGTGCTCCTTGGGATCAATTAGGCTATTGACATGAATGGGGTGATCAATTTAAAGAAGCAGATAATGTCATTTGAAAGAAAATCGCTCCGCGTAGTAGTACCTTTTGACCCTGCAAAAGGAGCGCGCTATACTGAACCGGTCCGCAATTATGAAAATGACGATGAATTGGACCAAATTTATAAGATAATGGCATGAGATCAAGATTGGGTGAATCTAAAAATTGATGGATGTATTGCATGGGACCATGAAAGACCTTGCACATCAAATTCGGATGAGGAATTGGAACACTGGCAGAATTGATTGCACAAAGTGTCTACGCTATGTTGTAATATGATGACTAAGTCACTGCACTATTTATCATTGGAGGTAAGAATTTTACCTTATTATTATGGTTTAACTAATGTTGATAAATTTTTGGATGCATTTGAAAGGGAAGTGCCAGAGAAGCATCACTTCCAAGCCTTGGACTTGGCACTACATGCTAGGCCTGCAAGATGGTGGGATACGCATAAAGACAATTTTTATGGATGGCGCGAATATAGAAGAATGATGAGGGTGTGGTTTGGTCACCCAAATGAGTGATTGACAGAGAAATATGATGGGAGGAGTGATCCACGTGATCACTTAGCAAAATGGACTGATGCTTATGGGGTAGAACCGCAACCGGAGTGGGTACATTTGTTCTATCATACTTTCGATGTAATACCAATGAATTGGTACTTGGAAACAGAGCTCCACCATGGTACAGATGAATAGGATATTTTGAGATAGGGCCTCTTGATGACATTCAGCTTTGAGGATGGATTTGAGTGCATCGATAAAGCACTGTAGGAAGTCAAAGTAGCAATCTTCTTAATACTGTGAGATCCTTTGGATTTGATTCAACCTGATTGGACCACCCAATTGCGCCATGCACTGGAGTGCTACAGTGTGACTGTTGAAGAAGAAGAGGAGGATCCAAGGAACATTAATATCCCAGAGGTAGAAGGTCATCATGAAGTTGAGGGGTCGCAGATAGAGAACCCAAATATCACCACGTTGTTGAAAACGAGACAAGTGAACATTGGAACAGAGGCGAAGCCAAAGTTTGCAAAGATATGGGACTATTGGGATGATGCTATAGTGGATAAGGTCGTTGAGTTGGTCCGTGAATACCAGGATTTGTTACCTACAAAGTTTTCAGACCTGAAGGGGATAATAGGCGATTTAGGAGCGATGAAGATAATGTTGAAACTAGACATGAAGCCTGTGAAGCAGAGACCATATCGCCTTAATCCTAAGTATAAGGAAAAGGTTCGCTTGGAGTTGGACAAAATGTTAGCAGCGGTATAATTGAACCAGAGGAGGAATCCAATTGGGTAAGTCCTATGGTAGTTTAGGAAAAGAAGAAGAATGATGAAATAAGGAATTTTGTAGATCTTAGGAAGCTGAATGCTTCTTGTGTTCATGATCCTTTCCCAACTCTGTTCACCGATGAAGTGTTGGATAATGTAGGAGGATAGGAAGCATATTCATTCATTGATGGGTTCTCGGGGTACCATCAAATCAAGATCGCGCTGGAAGATAGGAGTAAGATGACCTTCAAGACTGAGTGGGGATGTTTTCAATATACGGTAATGCCTTTTGTACTTAAGAATGCGCCAGTGATCTTTTCGCACGTAGTCATTGTGACGTTCAAAGAGTTTATTCACAAGTTTTTAGAGGTATAGTTTGATGACTAGACAGTGTTTGGACTGGTCAAATTCCATGTAGCTATTTTGCACTTGATGTTGGATATGTGCCGAAGGTATCAGATCACGCTAAACTTGAAGAAGTGTTTATTTTGCTTCCCTTTTGGAATCTTGTTAGGTCATGTAGTATGCAGACAAGGATTAATGGTGGACCCAACTAAGATCACAATTATAATCAATTTGGAGGCACCAAGGAGTGTTAAACAATAGCGCACAACGCTAGGTCACATGGGGTACTATCGAAAGTTCATCAAGAGTTATTCTCATATTACCGCACCGATGGAAAAATTGTTGAAGAAGGACGCTACATTCTGTTGGAATAAGGAATGTCAGTGGAGCTTGAATGTGTTAAAAGAAAAGATGGTCACCATGTCGATCTCAGTATTCCCATATTGGAAGAAGGAATTTCATGTGCACGTGGATGCATCATGTATTGCGCTAGGAGTAGTATTGACATAGGCCAGTGAAGGAGAATTGGATCACCCGATAGCATTTGCAAGCAGAAAGTTATCTAAGATTGAAAAGAATTACTCATCGACACAGCATGAAGGGTTGGCTATGGTGTACGCACTCTAGAAGTTCAGACATTACTTTTTAGGCGGACACTTTAAGATGTATACAGACCATTCTGCATTAAATTACCTGGTCAACAAGCCTGTGTTGGGGGGGGGGGGGATATGTAGATGGATAATGTTGCTTTAGGAGTATGATTTCAAATTCATTATGAAGCCAGGGTGGTTGAATGCAGGACCGAATCATCTATCATGCATTGAAACTAGAGAGGAGCCTACCAACTTAGAGGAGGGGTTGCCTAATGCGCAGCTCTTTGCGATGCGCGTGGCAGACAATCACTTTGCAGACATCATCCACTTCCTTACTACAGGAATGGCTCCAGAAGGATACATGAGTCAACAAAAGAAGAAATTGGTGGTGCACACAACAAACTTCTCTATTATTGTAGGTCATTTGTATAAGATGGGATCAAACAAAATATTGCGACACTATGTGCCTGATTTTGAATGAAGCAGTATCCTAGCTGAAGCTCATGGAGGAGCTGTGGGAAGCCATTATGCAGGAAAAGCAACAGCACAGAATATTTTACAGGCTGGGTTGTGGTGGCCAACATTGCATAAGGATTCAAAAGCATATTATAGGGTGTGTGATGCATTTAAGAGAACTGGTAGGCCATCGTGGAGGGATTAGCTACCTTTGAATCCGCAGGTATCATTGCAGCCATTTGAGAAATAGGCAATTCATTTTGGACTAGTTCAGCCTCCAGGGAAGAAAATAGGTGCAAGGTATACATCACTGAAACTGAGTATTTGACCAAATGGGCCGAGGTGCAACCCATGAAGGATTGTACCAGGGCAAAAGCAGTGAAGTTCCTAATTGAATATGTGTTGACCAGGTTCGATTGCCCAAAGATTTTGATGAGTGATCGCAATACGCACTTCCTTAATGAAAAGATCAGAGCTCTGATAGAGGAGTTCCAAGTTTATCATCAAAAGAGAATGCCACATTATCCTCAAGCCAATGGGATGGTGGAAGCATTTAATAAGATATTGGAAAATGCGCTGACAAAATTTTTCAATGCACAGAGGAATGATTGGGACGTGTGCATACCTGCGGTGTTATGGGCCTGTAGAACTACTTTTAAGAAGCTAACTGGACATACACCTTTCAATCTGGTCTATGGTGTATAAGTTGTGATGCCGATGGAATACATTGTGCCTAGTCTAACCATAGCGGAATTCATAGGAATGGTAGACCGTGGAGCCTTAGAAGAGTGGCTCATGCAGCTGACAGAGCTGGAGGAAGATAGATTCTTGGTTGGATTCCATCAACAAGTTCAGAAGGAGCGCAGAAAGGCATGGCACAATCGGCACATCAAACTACGCACCTTCAAGGTAAATGATTTAGTTTTATTATATGATAGCAAGTTTGATAAGTTTCCAAGAAAATTTCAAATGCATTGGCTAGGGCCATATGTGATCAAAGTGATTACAGATGGTGGAGCAGTTCATCTTGTGAAATTGAATGGAGATCCATTTCCTGGAAAGGTAAATGGTAGTCGATTGAAGCCATACACCAGGGATTCGTCCAGATGACTATATGAAAGTAGCACATTCTTAGCACTCAAGGCAGCTGCAAGGAGGCACGGGACTATAAACTACACTGCCTGGGTTGTAGAGCTACGCGACGAAGGGTCTGTGTAGAATGGGAGGATGTCACAGTACCAACAGAAGCACAAAAGGTGTTGTGCTATAGGGGTGGATACTGTGCAATGTAGCCAGAAAGTGACCATTACTGTCATTATTCGTGATTTTACTGCCAGAAGATGGTTAAGAGGAGTGGGCGACCGACATTTAAGGCTAAAATCAAGTGTGAAAGCTTTGGAAATCTTCTACTAATTTGGCATTTATGGACGGATTCTGGGGGGGACGGTCAAAATTGAATTCGAATTTGCCTATAAATTATAGGTGGTCGTCCAGCGAGAAACACTTTGCATTCTGAGAATTTTTTAATTTGTCTGTTGTGTGAGCTCCTTGAGAATTTGCTTGCAAGCCCTGTGTCTGAGCCTAATCAGAACCTCATTAATAGCTTCATGTCTGCACTAGCTGAGACTGCTAGTACTGGGGGTGTTTTTGCCTCTAAGGGAATTTCCCCTGAGATCATGAATATGGAGGTTCTTGCAGTAGTGCCTAAGGCACCGAGGTCACCTAAGCTAAAGCCTATGCTGACAAGAGAGGTTCCCAAGTTGAAGAAGGATAAAAAGAAGAAGATGTTTACGGTGCGCGAGTCACCGAGGAAACATGTAGCTACACAGGCGCATCAGAAAGAAAAGTCAACCGCGCAGGAGAAGGGAAAAGTGGTAGACCTGGACGCTGATGAGGGCGCGAAAAACATTGATATTGAGGGGGTTGACCCTATTTCAAAGTTGTTGAAGTACATCCCTCCATGCTAAGGCAAGGTAAAGGTCTTGAAGGACCCAGATGAGGGACATTTCCTCTTGAACACACCCATGATGCCAGAAAACATAACTTTTGAAGGTCCACGCTCGGTGCGCATCCCACACCTAAAGCTTGAAGAGTGGGATTTGGGGTACATCGAGTGATTCCCCCACCTAGCTATTGAACCTTCATGAAGCAAGTGTTCTGCAAGGAGTATGGTGTCACTGCGTTGGAGCTGGTGGAATGGATTTGCGGGTGATCAGGGGCTCATGTCCCAAGTGTCGAAAAATGCTCAAAATTGAAAGTGCTCAAAATTGGCTCAAACCTGAATAACCGGATATAGCTCATATTCCCAATTTCGGCACCGCAAATGGTTCTAAAAATGGTCGCTGTATGTGAAAGTTATGGCAAAAATAAAATTGCCCAATGACCCTTGATTTTTGAATTTTCAAAAAAAAAATTTTAAAAAAAATAATATTCTGTAGAATAATTCGTAGAATATTCCTGGGAATATTCCAAATAATATTCCTTCTGAATAGCCAATCAGATTTTTCCACGTGGCAAGCCAGGAAGCCGCCACGTGGCCCCAAGTTAACAAAGGCAAGTATGGGTGCGTTTGTTTAAAATTAGTGGAAGGGGTTGTGATTTGAACCCATGACCTTCTTTGCAATATTCAAACGACTTACCATTACACCATCGGAGCAGACCTGTTCAAGGAGTGAAGGATTATCCTTATGAAGTTTAAATTACGCATGGCAGGAAACTTTGGGGGGCCAGCCCGTAAGGGCTAGCCCCGCCTCCATACGACCATGCCCAAGAACCAAGGGCCAAACCAAAATCGTCGGGGCACGAAATTCGATGTTAGCAGCCACGTGGTCACATGCCGCATTTTTCGGTCAGTTAACCGCAGTTATGGTTGGCGGAATTTTTTGTGGAGCGCCAAATTTGGCGGTCCCGCCATAATTGGTGGAGCTCCACTAAAGTTAGTTGGAGTCCTTTTAGGGGAAACTAGCAGTTTTCATTAAATGGCCATAACATTGGCTAGGAAAGGTAGTTTTGGATGATTTTTTTTTTTTTTTGGGTACTTTGGATGTTCTTAAGCCATTGGTATAGGTATTTCAGCCATCAGGGGTCATTTACATAGGTTTTGGAGACGTGGAAGTTCTAGGAGCCACCAGGGCCCAGTATTGTGAAAACTGTTTCAGGTTGCAGGTATCCATTGGAGGTGAACCAACAGTCAATCCTGAAGGATTCATGTGTTTTGAATCCGAATTTACAGTCTATTCACCTGTAGAGACTTATATTCAGCTGTAATTTCATTTTGAGCATTTAATCAAAATGAGGACTGACCCATTTGGGAGCCTTGGACCCAGCAGACGTAGCCCAGGAGGGGTGAACTGCTTCATCAACTTCTTTTGCATCTGTCATTGATTTATTTTGTAGAAAAAATTCGTTTTGATGTGTTAAATAGTAAAAGGAAATATTTATGCTATGCTTGAATGGATCATGAACAACTGAAATCTTCATTTGTTTCTTTACTGCAAGACATGGGAATGTTTTAAACATGTTTAATACTGAATTGAATACCTTGCAAACCTTTTTCAAGTAGTTTCAAATTCAGATCAAGTTGGTATCAAAGCCAAGTTGTTGTTTCTTTGTATCAAAAACAGTCAAATAAGCTATAGACAGAGCCTGAAACGAGCCAGGAAGCCTTTGAAATGCTCTTGTTATACAATTGCAAAGTAGATAAATGCTCTTTCAATCAATCTCTGGTGTAGTTGTCTTTTGATTGTTTTTGTGCAAAGATCTTCTAACTGTCTTGCAAGTGTTGATTCTTACCAAGTTGCTTGAATAAGAAGGGGTTTTTGTTTGACATTTGGTTAAAGCTTGTAATTTGATTGAAAGCTTTGGGAACTCTTATTGGGAAGTTTCTTTTGTTTAATTGACCATTTCCATAATGTCAACTTCTTCCACAAGTGAAGGTTCCTCCTTCACAAAATTCTTCAATGATGACATGAAGAATGAGTTCCTAAAGGTGAAGGACATGGTGCAGATTCTCATTGAGGATCAAAGAGAAAGTGTTAAGCTTCATGCACAATTGTTGGCTATGAAGGATAAGAAGGAAATAATTCTCCAAAGACTGCATGACATGGAGAAACAACTCCTTCAAGCTCAAGAAGCTTTGTCCAAGAAAATGCATGAGGATGAGGTAAATCATTCAAACTTGTCTTCAATTTCCTCAATTGAAAAGTGTGTTAGTTCTTTTGAGAAACATACCAAAGGCATAGGGTCCAAGTTGATGTCCAAAATGGGATATGAAGTAAAAGGATTGGGCAAACATGCACAGGGTATAGCTGAGCCAATAATGGTTGAGGTAAGGCCTAAGAATTTGGGTCTTGGCTATGGACAATCTTATGGAGAAAGTTCCAAAGTAGCCATGAAGGCAATTGAAACAATTCCTAGAAGGAGTTTCATTTCAAGTTCCCTACCTCAAGTTGGTAAAGATTGTATTCTTGGGGAATGCAATAGTTTGAAACATACCTTGAAAGAAGAAGGTGTGCATATGCATGCACTTGAACAAGAGAATTGTGAAAGCTCTCAAACCATTGAAGGGATTGATGGTGTTCCAAAAGGAGCTTCTTCTTCATTTGATTCACCTCCTTATGAAGGTAATGAAGGTGAAAGAAAAATGTATAAATCTGATTTCCATCACACTGTCGTTGATCATGTAAAGCATGGAAAATTTCCACACAAGCATTGGAAAAGAATTGCATGTTCTTTTTGTGGTTTGGTTAACCATAGTGTTTCTAGATGTTGGAAAAGAATGGCAACATATAGGAAACTTTTGAAGGAAAGGAGGCAAGAAGCCAAAGTTCCATTGAACAATGCAAATCATGTTGTCAAGAAGATGAACA
>APFE031141972.1:16285-36589 GCA_000404065.3 Pinus taeda | reverse complement strand
ATTTTTGACATAAATTCATAAAATGTTTTTTTTTTAAGTTTTTTTTTTACTATTTTCTCATAGAAATGATTTATTTAACCTATGATTTTCATGAAAAATTCTCAAAATGTGTATTTTTCATTGTATTTATATTGAAAATATGTATTTTTTTGTCACATGTTCAAAATATTGGTTTTTTAGCCACAATTATTTCACATGGATTGAAATATTGATTAATAATGGATAAACATATAGAAAATCCTAACCTTAAATAATTGCCCTTTTTTAATTTCTTTAACTATTTGAAAAAACAAGATTTTATTACACAAAAAAATTGAAAAGAAAAATTAAAAAAACACAAATACATAAACACACCTAAAAATAAATATTTCAAGAAGAAGACATTACAAAATGTAAAGTGTCAAAAATAAACTTTCTAAAAAAATGGGGTTAATATTGCATAACACTTTTCAAAATCAACATGAAAATCAGTGAAATGTTCATAACAGAACTGCAAGTACCAAAAATATGGTCAAAAAACAAAAGATTATTTGAGATAACCACTTTTTAAAATCTGATGTTTTTTCACCTACCTTAAAAAACTAGTAGTAGGTAATTTATAGTTTGATAAGTGTTATGTTTACTGGTGACTCTTAAAAATGAATCATGAAAAATATGGTTTGTATTATCACTCAAAGTTTTCCCTAGGTTGTAAAGGGAAGCCCCTCAGGTAACTCTTCCAAACCAATATTTAGGGACAAAGGCTAGCCCTTCAACTCAGAGAGGGCTTTCTCTACAACTCAGTTATCCAATACTTTTAAGTTCATTGTGTGCTCAATCAGTGGCCAGTGTCCAATTTTTATGTAAATGTCAATCTTTAAAAGAGGGTTTGGTAGGGTTTAGGAGTAGTACATCAATCTTTAAAACAGGGTTTGGTAGGGTTTAGGAGTAGTACATTGGACATGCAGTCATAATAAAGTGGTCAATTAAAGTTTTCAAAGACTAGTTAATATGAACAAATGCTCTTAAAGGCTAGATAGCCAACAATTTGCACATATCAAGGCTCTTATAGCGTGAATATGACAAGAAAAGCACATATCAATCACAAAAGAACATGTAGAACTTGAATTATGTTATAATACCAACACACCATAGAAGGTTGAAGGTAAGACAAGAGAATCAAAAATGAACTCTCTATCTTTAAAATTGCACTAAAAACATAAGACTATAAATCATGATGAATCAAAGAAAGAAAAATTCAGAGAGAGACAAACTAGAAATAGCTAACACAAGAATCATTGAGGCAAAATTATTGTTCTTTTGCTTGAAAACATTATTAACAACCAAAGAATTTTTAAATACAGCACTGCTTTCCCAAAAAGCCCCAACCCTTTTCTCTACTTTTCCATCTAATTCATGCAAAAATTACATCAGTTTTTAGATTTACCATTTCTGAAAAGTTTAATTACAAAAATTGACAAAAAAAAAATCAATATCTAAAAGAATTGGATCTAAAAACCTCCTCATCCATCTTTAGTTTGTTGTTTGAAACAATCAAGGAGATGGTAAGATCTAATCCTTAAGTCGAATTGATAAGGTGGCCCATCAATCACTGTCTATGAGCTTTTGCTCATGAAAACTATAGTCCAAATATTCATTCTTAACTCCCAAATTGTGATAGATCTGTAAAAAATGAAAGAGGCTTTTGTAAACAAGGGAGCTACTGCCGTAGCGGTAGTCCCTGCCCGGGGGTGCAAATTCCAGGCTATAATTGCAAGTGTGAATGCAGTTGCCATCAGAACAACCATGCAGATCAGCTCAGAGCTTGACTGTGATTCATGTAAGTGTCTCGTTGCAACAGCAAGGTTTCCAATTGCCATAACTTTAAGGTTTCAAGAGAAATTTCCGCGCTGAGACAGGACCCCATTTGACAGAGCAACCCACCAAGATGCAAATTTACAGCGCCTCTTCATTAATTACAGGCGTAAGCCTTATAGCGCCACCGCTCTATCGCCAGGAATGTCGTTCTCTGTCAAATGCCCTCTATACACCCCCAGTATAATGGCCGATTGGATTGTAAATTATAAAACTTACCGATCTTCAGGTGCTGCCATCAATATAGCAGTTGTAAAATTTTAAAATGTCCAACCCCTGTCATGAAATTGAGAAAAATCAGCATGCATAGTAATCAATTAATTATGTTCAAATTTACCCTATAACCAATATTGAAAAAGAAAAATGGACTCTAATTTTAAGTATAATAGCAATATCACCTGCCAGAACTATGATGCAATTTAAAGATTCTGCTTACCTCTGGAAGATATATTCGCAGGTGGTTCATTATTGATATATATTTTGTGGCCAGCAAGCAACAGGACCGGAGAATCCAGCAGCGGCACCAGCGAAACGCGGGCTCTACATGCGAACGCTCAGCCTAACGATTTGCAGAGCCATCTCACGGCGGGTTTGGCGTTTGCGGCTTAGCATTCCTCAACACACAGGCCTACGAGCGGAAACTGGTCGCTAACCGGGTGCAAATGCTACGGGGCGTCGCCACCGCCGCTGCTGATGAATCCGCACCTCAGAGCTTCAAAGTCGACTTTGCGAAGTTGGCCGAGACAAAGCCCCTTACCAAGATTTTCGGGCTTTCTACCCATCAACCCCAATTCCAAAACCCTGCACCCACTACCGAAAGCCTAGAAGAAAGCGATGTCCACAAAGAAGAGGCCAAGAGATTAATAGATGAAACTCAGACTATTGATCAGGAAGAATTGCTTTTCAATAATTTTGTGGCAGAGAATTTTCCCCATGTTCAGATCCCCTCTGATCATGACCAGATGCCAACCCTAATTGCTTCAGCTGGGGATCTATCAGAAGAATACTTTATGCTTGGGGAAGCTTTTCTCCCACGGCCTGCGGACAAAGAAGAAATCGCACAAGTACATATTCCATAACACCAAGCTACTTGTCATGGCCGATACAAGTTCCACTGGCAAGTGTCATTGTTGTAAACGTGTCTACCTCCGTAGCTAAGGTGCTGGGTGCTGCTTTTATAAACTTAGGATAAATTACACCTGAGAATCCTCAAACGAACAGGCAGCAAAGAAAACTTAGGATAAAAAACTTAGGCTAACGCAAGTTGAGCGCAGGGAGAACGAACTTAGGATAAATTGAGTTGAGCGCTCTATCGCCAGGAATGTCGTTCTCTGTCAAATGCCCTCTATACACCCCCAGTATAATGGCCGATTGGATTGTAAATTATAAAACTTACCGATCTTCAGGTGCTGCCATCAATATAGCAGTTGTAAAATTTTAAAATGTCCAACCCCTGTCATGAAATTGAGAAAAATCAGCATGCATAGTAATCAATTAATTATGTTCAAATTTACCCTGTAACCAATATTGAAAAAGAAAAATGGACTCTAATTTTAAGTATAATAGCAATATCACCTGCCAGAACTATGATGCAATTTAAAGATTCTGCTTACCTTTGGAAGATATATTCGCAGGTGATTCATTATTGATATATATTTTGTGGCCAGCAAGCAACAGGACCGGAGAATCCAGCAGCGGCGCCGGCGAAACGCGGGCTGTGCATGCGAACGCTCAGCCTAACGATTTGCAGAGCCATCTCACGGCGGGTTTGGCGTTCGCGGCTTAGCATTCCTCAACACACAGGCCTACGAGCGGAAACTGGTCGCTAACCGGGTGCAAATGCTACGGGGCGTCGCCACCGCCGCTGCTGATGAATCCGCACCTCAGAGCTTCAAAGTCGACTTTGCGAAGTTGGCCGAGACAAAGCCCCTTACCAAGATTTTCGGGCTTTCTACCCATCAACCCCAATTCCAAAACCCTGCACCCACTACCGAAATCCTAGAAGAAAGCGATGTCCACAAAGAAGAGGCCAAGAGATTAATAGATGAAACTCAGACTATTGATCAGGAAGAATTGCTTTTCAATAATTTTGTGGCATAGAATTTTCCCCATGTTCAGATCCCCTCTGATCATGACCAGATGCCAACCCTAATTGCTTCAGCTGGGGATCTATCAGAAGAATACTTTATGCTTGGGGAAGCTTTTCTCCCACGGCCTGCGGACAAAGAAGAAATCGCACAAGTACATATTCCATAACACCAAGCTACTTGTCATGGCCGATACAAGTTCCACTGGCAAGTGTCATTGTTGTAAACGTGTCTACCTCCGTAGCTAAGGTGCTGGGTGCTGCTTTTATAAACTTAGGATAAATTACACCTGAGAATCCTCAAACGAACAGGCAGCAAAGAAAACTTAGGATAAAAAACTTAGGCTAACGCAAGTTGAGCGCAGGGAGAACGAACTTAGGATAAATTGAGTTGAGCGCAAGTTGAGCGCACATCGGGCGACGTGAGGCCGGCAATAAGACCTCCAAACAAAAACTTTGGCTAAAATTTTTTTGCGAGGAAACTGCGCAGGTAAACTTTGGTTAAGTAGTAAATAGCCGGCACATATTTGCGGTCAACGCATCAACTAATAGCCAGTTGACTGCGTATCGAACGCTAATAGTCCCAGGCAGGGACTAATAAGCCTCTTCTAAACAAAGCATCTTTGTAAAATTGATTTTCAACTTATCTAAAAATGTACCAGCAGTTAATGACTAGAACAAGAAATTATTTAATATTTAGAAATAGATTGTAAATATTCCTTTGAATATTCCAAACCATTACATCTATGTAAAAAGTAGAGAATTTTTTTAAATAAGCCCATTCTCAAGAAAAACCATTTTTTAATGTTAAAAATTTACTTCCAATAGTTTAAAAATAATGAAAAATAGAAAACTACCATTTGATTTGTCTGTGCCACCCTATTAACTTGTAAGTTGCCAGCCATATATATATACACATATATATATACAACCCCTTAAGTTTGATGTTTTTGGAATTTTAGCTAACAATTAATTAACGCCTTCAATCGACATTTTCAAATTGGTGCTAACAATCCAACTTTCAACGCACTTGAATCTTTTAAACGATAAATTTAAAATCGCTGAACCATATACCCACTAGGCTGACATAACAGTTGAAAAAAACAAAACAAACATCGGTAGAATAGGCAGTAAAATTTATACCCTTGTTGCAAGAGATCCAGTAAGATCTCCGCGAGCGATTCAATGGCAAACATTTCCTTTTTATAAAATGCTCCATTGTCATAGATAATCAATACTGAAACTATCAAACGATGTAAATTGTCCATGTATATGTATCTTCAATCCTCTGATAACAATCTGGCACATTTATCCATTCAGCATTTCATAAATCTTGAAAAGTATGCTTGAGTGGTTATTGACTACATGTTGTGCTATAGTATTTAATTGTTAGCTGTACAACACTCAAGATGTACTAGGAATATCTGCTTAATAAAAAATATTAAATAAATTTTACTTTGTGTGTACTAACATATGTAAGTGAACAGTTTCATATTAATTTTTAGAAACATTAATCATTTTAAGGCTACAATGTGGATGATGCTTCTACCCTCATAGATATTTTCTGTATAGAAAGATTGAAACGCTTGTTACAGCATTGGGTGTGAAGCAAACCAAAGGTACGTGACTGCAAGCAGTTCAGTGGAATGACGACGCTGAGATGATAGGGTATTGCTTTCATGGAATGTAAGGGCACTATAATAGCTTAGTGAGGATCCAGAGAAGATGAAGGTGATGTAACAGACACATTTATCGATCACCAATCCCGAAAAATACATTGCTCAGCTC
Source organism: Pinus taeda (assembly GCA_000404065.3). NCBI lineage: Eukaryota > Viridiplantae > Streptophyta > Pinopsida > Pinales > Pinaceae > Pinus > Pinus taeda. The sequence goes on along the minus strand of APFE031141972.1, from coordinate 30,861 downwards.
TTCTAGTGACTTCAAACTGTCGTTTCGGAAGCTACTCGTGGCCGGAAGAGAATCCGCCGTGAACCGTTTCAGTGTGACGTTAGTAACGTTCGAACCACGTTGATATGTGTTTGCTTTTATGTTTGATAATCCACAAAAAGCGACAGATCATAATGGTACTTCCGACCAGCTTTACTCAAACAACCGTCTCGAATACATAGATAGAATAAATTGTGTGTATATGTGCAGGAACTTCATAAAGCAGATAGCCAGAATACAGAACAATGATATCGCGAATCTAACCTGGTATGTTTTTTCATTTCAAGCTGAAATACTTATGTTATATTTAGTGGGAGTCTTTATCACACCCTGACACTGCATCTTCATATCATATCTCTATATCTACCCAAAACCAACTTTGTGAAACTGACAGCGACAGGGCGTATATCTAAGGAGTTAAAGCGGAACAATGAAAAGATCAGCACCACCAGAGAGGCGTATACACTGCATACAAAGAACAAAACAGAAGTGATAGATGAAAATATGCATATACACTTCATATCGACAACAACTTTCCTATTCATGTGGAAAGAACAAAACATAATTAGTAGATGAAGAATAGCCTTTGGGCCAAAGAGAAAACCTCAGCTCCTTGGTATTCAATCATCACAAACTTTATTTTATTTCTCACCATTTGCAAAAATAATCACTAACATTAATTTTTTTTATTAAGTTTTATCTTTAAAAAAATCCATTTTAAAAATATAGTCTACTTCTTTAATTTGTTAAAGTACTGTTAAAATGGATTTAAAATTATATTTAATTTTATTAAAATTAATTAAACTAAAATACTATTTATTATTAATTATACTTGAAATAATTTATATGAACCAATTATATTATTTAAAAACATATATATATACATTATTATCCCATTTATATATTTTCATTATATAAATTTAGTTATATAGAATGACTCCCCCTGTCCCTCACTTACATCCTGAGTAGAATTAGAGGAGCGCTTAAGCAGTTTACTCCAATAAAAACGTTAACTTGTGACCGAAATTTGATTGGAAACGCTAAGCATTGCAAGGCTGCAATTGGATGATGCTTCTACTGTCATTCCCATTGACAAGGATATAATAACTTATATATTCTTTCAAACATTTCAGAAAGAATATTTTTATAGTTATGGTAGCGAGTTATATTGTGGAAGATTTTTATAATTTGTCATATGGTTTGGAGAGAAATTTTGGACTAACTCATATGCTTTAATATTTGAAACTTAATTTTTCTTCTATTATTATTATTAAACTTTATTCATAATTCATAAATAATTCAGCAATAAAAGAAATATAAGATTTTTTTTAGAATAATTAAATTACTCAGAAGATTTCTATACCTAGTTATATCTGTTTCAAATAACTCAGTAAAGGAAAAAATATAAATATCATTAATAAATTAAAAGATGTATTATAATTGAGTTGAAAGGCTGATTTTACAGCCCAGTATAAAGGGATGTGTAGATATATCAGTCTATCTTTCAAAAAAAATATAATTATCTCAAAATAGAAAAGAAATATAGACTATGCTGTGTCTATTTAACTAGTTGTCCATATCACTTAATATAATTATGAATAAAATATTTTCATATGAATTAATATTAAGGTGAAAATATATTAATAACAAAAAAAAAGCATTTTACACATTGTGTTTTGTAATCTAAAATAAATTTACACTTAAAAATATTTGATCTCTCAAATTAATAATGATAACCATGACTATAGTACAACTTTAAACAACATATTTTATAATCTTTGAGAGAGACACACATATATATAAATTAAAAAATCTTTGACTTATATATATATATAGATTATTTTTTGAAATTCTTATTACCACCCAAACACATGCATTGGAGTATACCTCCCTAACTGAAGGTGGTTGCTGGCAGTCATTGCAAAAGTTACTCAAAAGATAATGTATTCTTCCCGGGCATACAGCTACGGGGTCATCTTTATGTGGATTCCAGATTCTTGGAATATTGGGAATCTGATGGATATGGGGACTGGCAATTTTTTGACAGCCCATGTCCGTAAGATTCCCAAATATTCCAATATTCTAGAAATCTACAATCCCATGTCTATTAGATTCCAGAATATCCCAATCTTTCCAAAAAAATCTACACTCGACTTAAACTCTCACCGCAACTATGGGCTTTCTCTTCCTTCGAAGAATACGCCTACAGCTCCTAACGTCCATCAATCTAGCGACAAAACTAAACCCACCAGTACCAAAAATCTCGAAATCTCCTCTGCAGGCCCCTTTACGCTACCTGCAATCAGCCTGTTCTTTATTGGTTGGACAGCGTTGGAATGTATGGAGGAGAAAATAAATTTATAATATTGTTATTGTAAGTTTTGTTTTCAGTCTTAAAATGAACTACTACATCTCATGTCAAGGGAAGCAATTTAATTTATATTGTGTTTTTCACATATTGAATTCAAATATTTATATGCAGAAGATAGTTCATTAGTAGTAGAAGTGTGGACTAAAAACAAACAGTTTTGGTACAACTTAATTCGTTTTTATTTATATTTCAATAAAACCATATGAATTTCCATATATGGGAGTTTTACTGAAAATGTATAGAAATAGTTTATGGTCTAACTATTGTTTTCCTTCATTTACATGGTTTATTAATTTTGTTGATTTGGATCTCAATTTTTATTATAATATTTAGTAATGTTTTATAAATAATTTTTTATTATAATTGGTATGATATTTTTATACGTTAGGGTTGGTATACAATCATCTAATATTATGTTATCCAAATTAGAAGAATTAACCTAATTTTATTTTATTATAATTTGTATTTATTTTTTAATGAGATTGCCAAAAATAATTTATATATTACCAGTTATTCCGATTTACGTTTAGCCATCCTTAATGAGAATGATGTGTCTATCACAATTCCCAATGGATATAAAATTATGAGCTTGTTATATGTGTATTAAATTTCCAAGAGCCAGGTTATATTTCAAATCGAAGGATTATTATTTGCTTCACCCTTTTTTTTTCCATAGACACAATTCCAAATGGATATAAAATTATTAGTTGGTTATATGTGTATTAAATCTCCAAGATCCAGGTTATATTTCAAATCGAAGGATTATTATTTGCTTCACCTTTTTATTTTCTATGGAAAAAAAGAGAGATTTCTTTTACCAAACAAATATTTCTGTTATCCTTGGGTAGCCATGATTATTTTTATGAATAATGTTTAATTACTTTACATCTTTTTCAAATCATTTTAGCTAGCATATTTAAAAGCTTTATATTTTATAATAAACAATTATTAAAAATTTTATATCTTAAAATACTAAAAATTATTAAAAGTTAAATGAAATTATAATATCATGCATATATATGGTTTAATTTTAAAATATAATTACTACATAAATTAAATTAAAAGTATGTTTAGTAATTTGAATAAAGAAATAAAGATGATGGTTTATTAATGTTATTCATTTTTAGCAATTTAACTGTAGGAATGTTTAAATTGTTTTTTTAATGGTGGAAATGAATTCAACGCCACCAAAAACTTCTTGGACACCCAAAATCCTGAAGCTTAACAGTTGTAACCTAGATAGCTTAGACATCCCAAAAGATCTATTAGATTTTTGCCAAAATCTAAATAACTATTAGACTAATTTCTTGGCATGATTTGTATGTTTGGATCTTTAAAATAAATAAAAAAAGTCAATATATTTCATGAGATGGTTTGCTTCTTTGAATCTTTAAAATAAATAAAGTCAATATTACATTGTTTAGTAAATTATTATGTTTATTAATAAATTACTCATAAAAAATAGATAGAAACAAGATGTAAATAAGTATGCATATTGGGAGTTATTGGCTACCATTATTTATGTGTCTTTTCTAATTATAATAAGTAGGAGTAAAAATATAATTGCATAAACTTACTCATAATTATTACCACAAAAAATTATCGTTGAAATTAATGTTTCCACTTCATATATCAATTTGTAATTTTTCTAAAAGTATAATTTGGACATAGGCCAACTTCGATCAAGATGATAGGATAGGGAGTATTTCCCTTGATCTTGATGTTGTAGGTTATGAATTGCTTTTGAATCATCTCAATCTTTCTCTATGACACTTTGGATACAACCCCAAACTTGACATTTGTATAAGACAACAGGTGTGATGAGAGTCTCAAAGAAGAACCTTTTTTACTCTAAATGTAAAGATCTACTAACTTAGAATTGTTTTCAATCTCATAATAAACTTTCCAACCTCCAATAATCCTTTTATGAATTCTATAATTCTACTTGTGCTGATGAGGCAAGTCAATACCCAAATATTTATAATTAGAAACATGGTCGAAGCAATGGTTATCATAGACGAAACTACCATGAGTGATCTTTTTGGATTTAATGATCATAACTTTAGTCTTGTGGGTATTAACTATCATACCCATCTTAGAGCAGTAGACATGAAGAGCCTTAAGCTGCTTGTCTATGTAATCATGGATTTTTTCAAGAAGAACGATATCATCAACATAAAGGAGAAGAGAAATGATTATACCAGCAACCTCATTGCCCTTGCAACATTCGAGACGCTCCAATAGCTTATTGATGTAAATGAAAAAAAGGGTTGGGGATAGGGGACACCCTTGCTTATTAATATCTTTAGACCACCTTTCATTTGTCTTAAGTTTGGAAATGACGGTCTTCTAGAGGTGGATGACAACAATCCTTAGTTCAAGAGGAACCATGTCCTCTTCAAGTCTCTCCCACAGCTTATCTCAAAGAAATGTGTTGAAAGCTTTTTTGAAGTCCAAAAAACAACAAAAGAGGTCTACTTTACTATTGAAACATTCCTTTGCAATGATCTTATAGCGACAAGATGGTCGGTAGTAGAGTGATGTCTCCTAAAAACCTTTTAGCTCTTTTACCATAATTTTCCAACCAAAAACTAAGCTTCTTTTCAAAAATGAACCCATAGAATATGACTAATCCTAATATATTTCACTACATTATTTTTATTAAAATATAAATACAATTAGTTATATAAATCCTATTTCTATAATTTTATTCAAAGGCATTTTTATAATATCGAATAAATTTAAAATATAAAAATTTATTATTAAATTTAAACATATTTTATGAGAGTTTAATCTTCTAATTAATTAAAAATAACATTTACGCACAAATCCATTTTTATAATGAAATTGACACTTCAATTACTTTATCTTCAAAATCTTAAACCTTATATAATATAATCCAACTCTTTTCATGTATTGGATTTCATGGGATGTGAATATAGATGCGTTCATGTGTGCATTTTTTAAGAGAACAAAAACTATGTGATGGGGCCAACCCATGTGGTCCCGCCGTCGCTCCCTTTCCACCTAAGCTGTACTGTTGAGTGATATTGAATTACGCCGGATGTTGGTCAGAGATATTTTGATTTCCAATCTTTAAGCAATAATTGGTCTTCTACGGAAGGTTTGGTTGGCATTGTGTGCGGTGGACACCTGTATTTTTCCTGGGGATTCTAAACCCCGCCCTTGTATTGGGTTTCCGCCACCTTCGAGTTCATTAGGTCCTGTGTTGGTTTGTTGTTTCCTTCCGCGAGCTCTCGATGATTTGGTGACTATTATTGTGGTTTCTTCCTGCAAATACTTTCTGTTATGTTGAAAATTGGTTCACGGGTTCTGTGTGATACCAGTTGGTGGTTTGTGGCTTCGATGAGAACTTGTTAGTCATTCCGGGGTGTTGTCTGAGTCTGTTGAGCTTGTGTGCTTGCGGTAGTTCTCATAGCGTTGGCTGTCTGGTTCCTCTGATGGAAGTGTTTCGTTCTTTAGCAGGATTTGAATGACTGGTAAGATTCATACCCTGTTTTATGTTAAGCTTTCCAGGGTTTCAATGGTCGACTTTTGTTATGTGTTCATCCTCTGTGCGTCCTCTGTCCGATTTATTGTCTGGTCTTCGCTGTCGTTGTCTCCATGTATCGATTCTCCGATTGAGCGTGGCTCTGGTCTCATTCTACAACGATGTTTCGCTCAGCACGGCCTCACCAAAACAATGGCTCTGTTCGTTGTCGTTCTGGTTTCAAAGCAATAGGTACATATGCTCTCTCTGCTATTGCGTTCTTTCTGTTCCTTCTTCCACTTCTAACATATTAGCTCCTTGCGAGCAGGGGAAAGAAAAACAAGCGGTTGGTGCTCGAGTTGGTCACGACCTCTTCACTTGTATGGTCACGGCTCCTAACCTTGGTAAGGGAATCCCTTGTTCCTTTGTTACTATGAATTTATGTGGAATTATACAGGCTCTTTCGCCGTTTCTAATACTTGTTTTGCTGTGTGTATTCACAGGTGTAGCGACCGAGGGTTTCGGTGCTGGGGCCTTCGACTACTCTCATTTAGTTCTGGGTAGCTCTACTTTGTCTGTCTGTTTCTTTTTGTCTGCGTCTCTCGGCGTATGAATCAGTTGGGTCGTAGGTTACTGTGTCTCTGTTATTATGGAGTCTTCTCTTGTTAGGGTCTTTGCTATAGGCTGTAAGCGTCGGCATGGAAAAGAATGTATGTAATTTGGGCTTGTGTGGATGAGGGTTACAATTCCCAATCTGTGAACTGGGTTTGTTCTCAAATTGTTTTTGAATATGGAATATGAATGGACATTTATTGAAAGACTTATGAATGAATTTTTGGCATTGAAAAGGTTTTTAAGCCGTAAGGGTTTGCATACCTGGTTTATATGATGGTTGTTCTCTTCTCTGCGTTAATAACCTTTCTTTTTCTATATGTAAAAGTAATAGGAATAACTCCCGTTGCACGCTGTGGTTTCTCAGTGTATGAGTGTTTGAAGACAAACGTTGTTCTTCTTGTTTGCACTCGATAATTTCGATGTTCGAAGATTTCTTTTCCCTGACTTCGTTCTGTGACCAAACTTTTATGATATTCATACAATAGTTTCTCTGTTAAAAGAATTCAGACATAAATGGAACACTGTGAGGATATATGCATAGAAAATTGTTTTACTGTTTGTATTCCTTCTCTGAGTATTACTCCTATTCCGAACCTCTCTTTTATGCTTAGTTTTTCTCTTTAATAGCACTGTTACAATTTCTCTAACTACTGGCAGTTTGTCTAGTTTGTCAATTAGTTACAACAGTTAGTTTACATACTGCATTTGTTTGATTTTCCCGTGCATTCTTTTATTGTGACTTTCTACAATAACAACTCATTTGTCTCAAAACAGTGACCCTAATCTAATCATTACATTTCCTAATTATTTCCTATTACAGTATCTCTAAATAACTTAATAAAAGAAAACAATAAAGAAAATAAAAGGAAACAGGTATGTTTCCCACTACATGAATCAATCCCTCTGCCCTCTTCAAAAACCATATTCCTTTATCAGCGTCTTTGTCCTGTCAGCTAGATGCTCCTGCATCAGGCTCCGGGGGTAAAAGAAATTCATGGCTCTGTTCCATGAGCTCCTCCACCAAATAGCCAACGTTTTGTATATGTGCCGCGTCGAGCCATGAGTTGTCCTCCATTGGACGGTCTCTCCACTTGACGAGGTATCGCAGATATTCCTTCCTACGTGTCTTCTTGGCTACCCGTGTGCTGAGAATTCCTTCAATCTCATGGGATTGAGCCAAAGGCATATGTCTCATCCAAGAACTATCTTTAACTTGGGTGTCCCGTTCTGGCCGTACCACACTATCTTCCTCCGCTGGGGCAGCATATGGAAATAGGTCCGCCACATTGAAAATAGGTGATATGCCTATATCAGGTGGTAGCTGAATTTCATAGGCTTTGGCTGAGAATTTGCACAAAATTTTGCAGGGGCCAATTTTTTTAAACTTTAGTTTATTGTATGTACCCTTAGGAAACCGTTCCTTGTGCAAATGCGCGAGGACCTTATCTCCGACATTAAATTGTACTTCCCATCGCGTTGAATCTTCTTGCTATTTGTACTTCTGTGTGCTGTCCTGCAATTTCAATTTTACCTGTTCATGTAATTCGTTCATTGCTTCGGCAAAATCTTCTCCATCTGCGCTTCTCCATTCTAATTTCTCCAAATCTCGTAATTCATGTACTCCCCGAGGGTGCATGCTGTACAAGATTTGGAACGGGCTAAGTCCGGTGCTACAATTGGGCAAATCGTTATAAGCGAATTCTGCCTATGCGAGAGCACGATCCCATAATCATGAATTTGCCCCAGTCAAACTCCGCAACAAATTTCCCAAACTCCTATTTACCACTTCCGTCTGCCCGTTAGTCTGCGGACGATATGCAGAGTTAAAGTTCAGTTGTGTGCCCAGCTTTTTCCACAGGGTGCACCAAAAATGTCCTATGAACTTCACATCCCTGTCCAAAACGATAGAATTTGGTAGGCCATGTAATCTAACGACTTCCGTGAAAAACAGGTGAGCTACATATGTGGCATCACTAGTTTTCCAGCAAGGGATAAAATGAGCCATTTTCGAAAATCTATCTACCACCACCATCACTGAGTCATACCCCAGCTGTGTTCTAGGAAGTCCTAAGATGAAGTCAATGCTGACTAAGTCCCATGGTCTGCTCGGAACTGGTAGTGGTGTGTAAAGTCCAGGATTTTGACTGTGTCCTTTCGCCAGTTGGCAGACTTTACACCTATTCACGTATCGTTGGATATCTTTGTGCGTTTGGGGCTAGTAATAAAAGTGCCCGAGCTATTCTAAAGTTTTATCTATGCCAAAGTGACCGGCTAGACCACCACTATGTTTCTCCCGTATAATATTTTCCCTCATCGAACAATCCGGAATACACAATTGTCCACCTTTAAACAATAATCCTTCTTGTAAGTTGTAGTCCAGCCATGGACTTGTATTCCGCAATACGAAACTTTGGCATGCTTCAAAGGCTTCTTTGAAATCTGTGTCGGTCTGGTACAAATCCTTTAGATGTTCAAATCCCATCACCTGTATTCTGCTCTCCTACAAGAACAGAACTCTTCTGCTCAAAGCATCTGCCACTTTATTTGCTTGTCCACTAATATGCTTTAGCATGAAGGTGAAACTCTGTAAGTACTCCACCCATTTGGCGTGCTTTTGGTTCAACTTGTGCTGTTGCATTACATATTGTAACGCTGAATTATCAAAAAACAATACAAACTCGTTTCCCAGCAGTTAATGTCTCCAATGCTTTAGAGCTTGGACCATGGCATAAAATTCCTTGTTATACGAGGAATATTTCTGCCTGCTTTCGTTTATTTTTTCACTAAAAAATGCCACTGGTCTGTCTTCCTGACTCAGCACAGCGCCAATAGTTGTTCCACTTGCATCACACCTAACCTGGAAAAGTTTGCTGAAGTTGGGTAGCCTCAAGATTGGTCTCTCCGTAATCTTCCGCTTCAGAAGCTGAAAGCTGTCCTCCACTGCACTAGTCCAACAAAAAGGCTGGCTGGCCTTCTTTATGGTGTCCAGTATTGGTGCACAGATTTCACTAAAATTTTCTAATAAACTTCCTATAAAAACTTGCCAATCCGTGGAAGCTACGTACCTCAAACAAGCTCCTGGGTGATGGCCAATTTACGATTGCTGCAATCTTTTCTGGATCCATCTTCAGTTCATTTTCTGCGACTACAAACCCTAAATAAACCAGTTCTTTCTGTAGGAAAGTACATTTTTTCAAGTTTATCAGCAGTTTTTTTTGCTGTAACTTCTCTAGCACCCTTCGAACATGCTGCAGGTGTTCTTCCCTGGTCCTGCTAAAAATCAGAATATCGTCAAGGTAAACTATCACAAACTTTCCAATAAATTCTTTTAACATCTCATTCATCAATCTCATAAAAGTACTAGGGGCGTTGCTCAAGCCAAACGACATGACTAGCCACTCGTACAGCCCTTCATTGGTCTTGAAGGTTGATTTCCATTCATCTCCTTCTCTGATCCTGATCTGATGATATCCACTCTTCAGATCAATCTTCGTAAAATAGGCTGCTCCGCTAAGACAATCCATCATGTCATCCATTCTAGGTAAGGGAAATCTATACCATATAGTGATTTTGTTGATAGCTCGTGAATCCGTACACATTCGCCATTATCCTCCCTTCTTAGGTGCAAGTACTGTTGGTACCGCACATGGGCTCAAACTTTCTCTGATCAGTCCTTTATCCAGTAATTCATGTACTTGTTTATGAATCTCTTCATTATCTTTCGGGCTCATTCTGTACGCTGCCTTGTTCGGTAGACTTGCGCCTGGTATAAAATCGATATGATGGCTGATGCTCCTTCTAGGCGGTAGCTTGTCTGGTAGATCGTCAACCACAATATCCTTAAATTCTTCCAACAACTCCTGTATCTTTGTAGGCAGTTCTGATTTTTCTGTATTCAGTGACACTGCTTTTGTCCTTCTCACCACCGCATAGTTCACCTCGTTTTCTTCAATCTGTCTAACAAACTATTTTCCGCTATTAACAAAGTCTTTGTTCCACTTGACTCTGTTGTATCCTCCTCCTTGATGGGTACAAGGGTATGCTTGAGTCCATCTTTCACAAATTTATAACAGTTTGTTTTCCCATCATGGGTCACCTTTCGGTCATACTGCCATGGTCTTCCTAGCAGTATATGGCATACATCCATTGGCATGATGTCGCAGACAAATTTGTCTTGGTACTCGCCAATGTGAAATTCGACTTCACATTGCTCATCAACTAGTAACTGGTGACCTTTCTGTAGCCACAACACCTTGTAAGGTGTCGGATGTTTAAGCCGCCTCAATCCCAGTTTTTCTACCATCTCGGTAGCAACTAAGTTATCCATACTCCCACTGTCTATGATTAGTTTGCAACACTTCCCATGTGATTTGCAAATTGTTTGAAACAGTGCCTTCCTCTGGTTTTGTTCAGTCATTTCCTTTGCTGGCTTTAACAATACTTTGTTCAGAATTAATGCCTCCCCTATTTTTGCCACATTTTCTACTTCCCGAGGCTGTACTTCAACTTCCTCGGGCTGTGCAACAAATGCTCCTCGCTGGCCGGTATGCTCAACTTCTAGGCATTCGAAGGATCTGTGCCCCCACTTATGGCACCTGTAGCACTGGACATTTGCCCCTCTGTCGCGACCATTTCCTCTTCCTCGCTGATATGGCCGACCTCCTCTAGTGCTATCCCCCTTCTTTGTTGTCCCTGAAGTTTTGAATTTGTTGCCTTCCTCACTGTTAGTGGCAGTTCTCCCTCTGCCATAGGACTGTCCACGTCCTCTGCCATTTCCTCGTCCTCTCCTGTTGTTCTATTTCCAATTAATTTTCTCTTCTGCCTTTACAACACTTTGAAAGGCTTCTTCTATATTCCTTGGGGAAAGAATACTGATCTCGTCCAGTATTTCCATCCTCAAACCATTAACATATCTTGTTGTCTTCTCTGCAGTATCGCCAGTATAACCAGCTTTTAAATTTATGCGATAAAATTCCTCTGTATATTCCTTTATGGTGATACCTTTCTACCTTAGATTCTGCACTCATCGATAAAGTTCGACCTGATAGTCTTTAGGCAAAAACCTGCCCTTCAGTTTTGCCACCATTCTCGGCCACTTTTTTATGGGTAGTTTGTTCATCCTCTTCCTGTCTGCTTGGACGTTATCCCACCATAAAGCAGTGTGTCCTTTTAGCTTGGTTGCAGCAAATCTAACTCGTTTATCCTCACTGATCTCTTCATTTTCGAAATACCTATCTAACTCATTTATCTAGTCCAGTAGATCATCTGTGGATAGACTGCCATCGTAATTAGAAATCTCAGGTTCGGGTTTGCTACTGGCTAACAGCACTGATCTCAATAGTCTTATCTTCGGGGCCTCTTCTTCTGACCCTTCCGTGGCAGTTGCTGCTTCATCCTCGCTATCATCTCCCAGTTCTGGATCTCTTCTTTTTCCTGCCTCCACTGCTTCTAATCGAGCAGTAAGGACCCTCAACTCTTCTCTCAAGGCCTCGTCTGTTCCTCTACGCGCACCTCTTCCACGTCCCTGTCTTTGTACTTCCATTTTTTTCTTAATCAACTGCTCTGATACCACTTGATGGGGCCAACCCACGTGGTTCCGCCGTCGCTCCCTTTCCACCTAAGTTGTACTGTTGAGTGATATTGAATTATGCCAGATGTTGGTCAGGGATATTTTGATTTCCAATCTTTAGGCAAATAATGGTCTTCTATGGAAGGTTTGGTTGACATTGTGTGCAGTGGACACCTATATTTTTCCTGGGGATTCTAAACCCCGCCCTTGTATTGGGTTTCCACCACCTTCGAGTTCATTTGGTCCTGTGTTGGTTTGATGTTTCCTTCCGTGAGCTCTCAGCGATTTGGTGACTGTTACCGTGGTTTCTTCCTGCAAATACTTTGTGTTCTGTTGAAAATTGGTTCACGGGTTCTGTGTGATACCAGTTGGTGGTTTGCGGCTTCAATGAGAACCTGTTAATCACTCTAGGGTATTGTCTGAGTCTGTTGAGCTTGTGTGCTTGCGGTGGTTCTCAGGTTCCTCTGGTGGAATTGTTTCGGTCTTTAGCAGGATTTAAATGACTGGTAAGATTCATACCCTGTTTTATGTTAAGCTTTCCAGGGTTTCAATGGTCAACTTTTGTTATGTGTTCGTCCTCTGTGCGTCCTCTGTCAAATTTATTTTCTGGTCTTCGTTGTCGTTGTCTCCGTGTATCGATTCTCCGATTGAGCGTGGCTCTGGTCTCATTCTACAACAATGTTTCTCTCAGCACGGCCTCACCAAAACAATGGCTCTGTTTGTTGCCGTTCTGGTTTCAAAGCAACAGGTACATATGCTCTCTATGCTATTGCGTTCTTTCTGTTCCTTCTTCCACTTCTAACATATTAGCTCCTTGCGAGCAGGGGAAAGAAAAACAAGCGGTTGGTGCTCGAGTTGGTCACGGCCTCTTCACTTGTATGGTCACGGCTCCTAACCTTCGTAAGGGAATCCCCCGTTCCTTTGTTACTATGAATTTATGTGGAATTATACAGGCTCTTTCACCATTTCTAATACTCGTTTTGCTGTGTGTATTCACAGGTGTAGCGACCGAGGGTTTCGGTGCTGGGGCCTTCGACTACTTTCATTCAGTTCGGGTATTTCTACTTTGCCTGTCCGTTTCTTTTTGTCTGCGTCTCTTGGCATATGAATCAGTTGGGTCGTAGGATTCTGTGTCTCTGTTATTATGGAGTCTTCTCTTGTTAGGGTCTTTGTTGTAGGCTGTAAGCGTCGGCTTGGAAAAGAATGTATGGAATTTGGGCTTGTGTGGATGAGGGTTACAGTTCCCAATCCGTGAACTGGGTTTGTTCTCAAATTGTTTTTGAATATGGAATATGAATGGACATTTATTGAAAGACTTATGAATGAATTTCTGGAATTGAAAAGGTTGTTAAGTCGTAAGGGTTTGCATACCTGGCTTATATGATGGTTGTTCTCTTCTCTGCATTAATAACCTTGCTTTTTTTGTATGTAAAAGTAATAGGAATGACTCCCGTTGCACACTGTGGTTTCTCGGTGTATGAGTGTTTGCAGACAAACGTTGTTCTTCTTGTTTGCACTCGATAATTTCGATGTTCGAAGATTTCTTTTCCCTGATTTCGTTCTGTGACCAAACTTTTATGATATTCATTCAATAGTTTCTCTGTTAAAGGAATTCAGACATAAATGGAACACTGTGAGGATATATCCATAGAAAATTGTTTTACTGTTTGTATTCCTTCTCTGAGTATTACTCCTATTCCGAACCTCTCTTTTGTGCTTAGTTTTTCTCTTTAATAGCACTATTACAATTGCTCTAACTACTGGCAGTTTGTCAATTAGTTACAACAATTAGTTTACATACTGAATTTGTTTGATTTTCCCGTACATTCTTTTATTGTGACTTTCTACAATAACAACTCATTTGTCTCAAAACAGTGACCCTAACCTAATCATTACATTTCCTAATTATTTCCTATTACGGAATATCTAAATAACTTAATAAAATAAAACGATAAATAAAATAAAAGGAAACATGTATGTTTCCCATTGCATGAATCAATCCCTCTGCCCTCTTCAGAAACCATATTCCTTTATCAACGTCTTTGTCCTGTGAGCTAGATGCTCCTACATCACTAAGTTTGGTATGTATGCTTTACGTAATTCTTGTGTTTGTGCTTCTGAATATTGGTGCTGAATTGGTAGTGTAATTGAGATTGATTCATTTCATTTCCCGTCTAGCAAACTGTAAACTAGTTCCGTGGAGTTATGATTTAGAGATATATGTGTTTTAATTGAATTTATTCCAAGGTAAATTTTGGAATATATAGGAAAAAATTCATAAATAGAAATGAAGTAAAATAATTAACTTCCTTTTTATCTATACTATCTTTTAAAAATTTAGAAATTTATAATGACGATAAGAATAGTTCCTTGTTATCTATACTATTTTTTTAATTATCTTCAAATTTGTAATGAAGATAAGAATAGTAAGAAGAATATTATGTTGGTTTGTATTTTTGATGTTTTCTTTTTAATTTTTATCTTTAGTGGAAGTCGCATTGATTTGTAAAGGG
>APFE031141972.1:0-12116 GCA_000404065.3 Pinus taeda | reverse complement strand
TGTGAATAACTTATTATGCGATATGTTGTTCACAACTGTTTTGCCTAACCTTTTATGCAAAGTGGTTCATCTTAATTTATTGCCATTCTTATAATCGCTGAATGATCTTTATTACGAGTTATTATTTGAAATCTATTTAGATCGCATAATAGAAGAATTACTCCTAGGTTAGCATAGATTAGATCTGTTGTTTTCATTAGATTACAATAGCATAGAGTTAGATTAAAGTAGTTTAGATAGGAACTTTTAGATCAGCAACATCCAATTTTGCACACACACACACACCCTTAGATTGGGAAACTGGTCCCATTATCCCCAGTTGGACCCGCTATACCAAACGGATAAGGCGTTGCTAACCAAGGTCCGTACAGGGCGAGTATCCCCCTTGTTGTTGACCTGATCTTCAGGGCTTCAACACAAGGATAGAACCTAAACAATCCCAAAGAGAATGAAATTCTTGCACCTCAAGGCCCAAAATCCTAATTTTGATTGCCTACATAGTTCCCCAGCCAATTTCTGCACAGAAAAAGAGGAGACCATTAGACTCTACACAAAAGTGTTCTCTGTCTTACCCTATGGCCTGCGCACATGAGTTAACACAAGTAAAAAATAAAAAGTAAAGTCAATAATATTTGTTAGTTGAATCTTTCCCAACTAACAGCTTTGAGTTTATGCTTACTTAAGCCTAATCCCTCCCATCATGGAGCTACTTCCCTCTCTTTGTAGATCCCATATCCCACCATTTGTGGATCTCATCCATTAGGAAGAGGATCCCAAACCTCCTCCTCTTGTCCTATATATCAAACGTAGGCTAGAGGATTGAGGAAGACTATTGAAGAAAGGCTTATGTTGCAAAAATACGCCTAGATGGATTTTCATCCAAAGAGAAGGTTGGATATCGTGGGATGAGGCTTGTAACATCAAGACTTTGAGGTTGTAAGTTTACTATCAATTTTATTCAATAAAATCCAATTGTTCTTTCATGATCATGTATATTATCATATCTTTTGTGAGATTCCTTTATCACTCACATAGGTTATGATTGGTTATTGATTTGATTTATGATCTATGTTTAGTTAAGTGTTTCATTTATCTTTCATTCTATATACTAGATGCTTTGATTCTTTGTGTATTTCTATATATGTAAATCTCCTTTGAAACATCATGGAGAACTTGTGTAAAGAATTGGTACGATGTCTAAAGCATCATGGAGATGCCAACTATGGAAGGAATTGAATTAATTCAACAGGAACTTCGTTAAACCGGTAATTTATCCCTCACATATTACCTGTTTCAATCAATTATAAGCTAAGCAAAGGAAACCATTATTTTCTTGTTTGCTACTAGATTTTGTTTGAGATCTAGGGGGATCCATCTTCTCTGTAAGAAGGTTTAGTCTACCTAACAAATTAGAAACTCCAATGGGGAATGTCTCATTCTCCATTGTCTTCTTGTTTTGACTTTAGATCATTTTGTCATATCCCTCTCCGAGTGTCTGAAAAATATTGAAATTATGGCTTTTATGCTTTGTTCGGCTTATTTTTATTTTTTCTTAAATTTTCCTGAAGTCTGCACTTTATATTTAGTCACAAAGCATACTTCTGCACACTTAGCTTTTAAAAACAATGTGTATATGCATTGAATCATACTTATTGCTTGCACACATGCATAATTGTTTTGAGAATTTAAACATTCCCTTTGCTGAGTCCATGAAATTTTTCTTGATGTGTTTATTTAGGCTTATTTCCCTTCAGGAAATGTCCCCTTTATTTTCATTTGATGTTTTGGGTTGTTTTTTTGAAGAATTCTTTACTTTTTCATATTAGGGTTCAAAGTTTCATCTTGTGAATTAATAAGAAGAAGGATCAATGATTGATAAGATAGATTGATCTTGTACTTTTTTTATGTCGGAAGATTAGATTAACTACTTTGATTTCATAATTGCAAAGAATCATTAGTATTAGGAAATTTAGGGTTTTCGAGGTAGAACTTCTAATTTGGAGTTTGGTCTTTTCTCAAACTGAATACTGGTCATTTTTCTCTATGATAAAACATAATATTCTGCTTAGAATGATTTGTAACTCATTACACCAAATTGAAATTATGGCTTGTGTTTGTTGAAGGAAGAATTCATCGTTTTTGGGTATGTAAGAAGTTTTTAAGGTCAAGATTTTGCTTCTTGTAACATAGATTTTGACTAATTTAGGTTGAGTTTCTCGAAGAAGAGCCAAGAATAATGTATTCTTCATTTCTCTGATTTGTATCTTGAAAATTATTCATTGGTTCTTGTATTTTTGAAAAGTTAATGAAAACTTTCCCTTGTTTTAGTTATAATTCAACGAAATGAAAAGATTACAATATCATGTTCAATTGCTTTAAAGTTTTGATTCAAGTCATAACACCATCAGTTTCACATCCATTTACCCTTTAAGTAAGTAATAGCTTTAAAAAATAGTGCTAATAAAATCGATTTTGAAATTCTTATTAGTTTACTGATTTTTTCCACCTACATTAGATCACGTTGTAGGGCTTTAGAATACGAAAGTGAGTTAAATTTCCAAATATGAAGACAAACATTAGAATCTTACGATAGTGAGTAAATCCATGTACTGTAATTTGGCTCTTGGAATCTCCCCTTACAAAGGAGCTAAGCACGAGATCATGTCGGACCTGGTGAAGTGATCAACCCCACTTCTTTGGTTACGGTAGAGTGATTTACATGTATTAAAAATGACATTGAAAGGTATTTGGGAGTTACTTGGAAGTTGTTGGTGAAATTATATGAATGATGTATCACCATAAATTAAATTATCAACCAGGAATTTGTAATGAGTAGAGTTGATACACTATATGTGCCAATAATGAATAAGTTCCTACGTCTGATAAGTATAGCCTAGATAAGAATCGTTCAAAACAAATAATCCATTTTACAAGTTTCAATCTAACTTCCTCACACAATTTAACATCAGAAAGCAAAACTAAGAAATAAAATCTCATAGGGCATGTGATCTAAATGTTTTTGCTCAGGTAATAAGTTTGTCCATTTAAAGGCTTATGAAATGAAAAGATGGATTCAACTCTATTTTCCTGAAGCAACTGATCAAATCACTATGATCAAGTAAATAAATAATTCCTAATTTAACTAGTTGTTGAGGAAGCTATACATTCTTATACAAGAAATGTTAAGTATGACAAGGATCTTCACTTAACAACACATGTAGGTGAATGGTGAGATCTCTTACCTTAACTCTTCCTATTCTTCAAAATAGAAACCAACAATTAAACATACAACCTAAGAAATAAAGTTTGCATTCATAAAACCAATGAATTATCATTCAAAAACTAGCATCTCCACATTTATAGCACACACTCTCTGTTAGAAATTTACTGCAGAGAGATAAATTATTACTGTGACTGATTGATATTTACAGAGAGGAAAATAAAATCACTAGAAAAAATACACATAATATTTATCCAAGATAACCCCAAATCCAGGAAAAGCCCAACCCAATGAGATCTCAATAACATTGGCCAAAACCCTGGCCAATCCAGCCAAGTGAGCTTGCATCGCTCATCTCCAGGACTACATTACAATGAAGTATTCCCAGCCTTTTATAGGCTCCATTACATGCAATACCACATACCATAATACCATGGGTACACTATACCATGTGCCCAAAACCAGTACTATTTAACCAAGTCAACCTTGAGTCAAACCCAGAGTCAATTTTACCCAATAATTCCCCCCTTAAACTTGACTTGGGGTTCCTTGACTAAATCTAGCCAAAACCTACTAAGTGAGACATTCCCACAGTATGCCCATTTACATGAAAATTAGAAATTTCACTCCATTATAATACTTTTTTTTTGCTTACCCTTGTTGTTGTCTTTATATATATGACATCAATGTCCATATAAAAATAACCCATCTACCGAATTACATGGGTCAGCAACCACTGTAACCGCCATTTATCTAGGCATTGTTTTCAGGTACATGGTTCATCAATTAATTAATCCATGTGCACATATCCTCCTCATCTAGTGAATCTCTCATGACGAAATAGTGTTCAACTTTGCTTCACAATCTATGGCTTTTGATCCAGATTTGCAAGAAAAACTCAATTATCTCTTTATCTACCAGGCCAATACAAACCCTTGGAAACAAAAAATGTCTTTCTAAAGCCAACTTAGCTCTGATACCAATTGTTAGAAATTTACCGCAAAGAGATAAATTATTACTGTGATTTACTGATATTTACAGAGAGGAAAAGAAAATAAATAACAACAATACACATAATATTTATCTAGGAAAACACCAAATCTGGGAAAAACCAACCCAATGAGATCTCATTAACATTGGCTAAAACCCTAGCCAATCCAGCCAAGTGAGCTTGCACCACTCACCTCCAGGCCTACATTAGAATGAAGTATTCCAAGCCTTTTATAGGCTCCATTACATGCAATACCACAGACCATAATATCATGGGTACACTATACCATGTGCCTAAAACCACTACTATTTAACTAGGTCAACCTTGAGTCAAACCCCGAGTCAATTTTACCTAACACTCTCAAATAGATTACTTGCATAGAATCAAAACTAGAATCATATCAAGTACTTTGAAATTTCTATTATAATACTAAGTCACTCTTAACGATTCACAATAACTGCAATAAAATAATCCATGGATTCATAAATAATCCATGCATTGATGACACTGTCTCATAAGATTTCATAGCTTAATTTCATGATCCTGGACTTGATAATATATTTTTTGTACACCTGATCAGGTTGTTTTTTCATTGATAACAAATTTGTTATATGTTTCATGGCACTGTGGTAATAATACAATCTAGGTTTTGTTACTCTAGGTAGGCTTATACTCAAAGAGGTTTTCCCTTAATGATGTTAAATTTTATGCATGTATGCATGATGTGGACTTGTGAATCAAATTGGAAATGAGACTATTGGATTTCAATGGAATATTGATTTCCTGTAGGAGTTGTGGGCCTTTTGTGGCATCCTACTTGCTTCCATGAGCTTTTTTTCTAATTGCTAATAACGTATAAAGGCCTGTAGACCTCCTAACAACTATGAGTCAATAATTCCTTAAGAATATCATTGAAATTGAAAGGGTAAGTCCTTGTCATGTTTATTATCTCACCAAAATGAATTTTCTATTAAATCATGGTTCAATATTTGAAATATCAGGAGAGATAGCTTCAAGTGGGCCATATAACAACCTTATGGGTGGCGGGCTAAAACCTAGAGAAATTTTAAGAATTCTCAGAACCATTGCAGCTGAGATATGGACTAAGTCCCTTAATCATGACATATGACTTAGTACAAGCACATCCCAGGTCATTAGACTATGAAAAGAAATGAGATAAAAGGTGAAAGGAGAGATGAGCAGATCAATAATCTATACGAGCAGATCAATAATCTATACACAAATTTATTTATGTGATATGACCCCGGCCATGAACAGATTGACAACTAATGCAATAATTCCAAGTTACGAGAATGTAGTTGACTAGGATATCCACCTGGGTCAACCACATGGATGCCAGATGGGGGATGGATGATGTGGCACTAAATTTTAAGTGACCATAACTTTTGATTCAGAGGTTCAATTGAGGCAAAATTTATATGACTAGATTAACCTTGATGAGATGATCATAACTATATCATCTATATAAGGCTTCAAATAAGGTGAAAAATATCAAAAATTTTAGGCCCCATTTCCCTAATGCTACCTTGGATCTCAGGTCAGCATAGTGACTGCCTCCTTCTAACCTATGTTTGGTGTGAAATTAGGAGTTGGTGTGTTATAGATTAGTATCAGAGCATCTAGGTTCAACACTTGTATTGAATGGGCTCTATCATGGATAAGTGATAATAGGGTTCCTTCCAAGGGGTTCATACTGATATCTTGAAAATTGATAAGTGAAAGTTTAGGTGTTAAAATTATATCTATTATTTACTAATTGAATGCATGGTTGACATACTTACTGTGTGATGTAATTATCTAGCATGGTACTAATCCATGGGTCCTTGGATTTCAGGAGGAACATAATTATGAATGTAGTAATTGAGTGCGAGCATGATGGTGTTCTACTAATAGTGTTTGATTTGGGTTGTGAATTAATTTAAATAAGATTTCACATGAAATTTTGATAAATTCCTTCGTAACACATGTGTTTGCTAGCTTGCACCTTGAAGGTGTGGACAGCCAGTGGTTGTGACTTTGAAGAGCTACATTTTCCTTTAATCTTGCATAATTCCCTACATGACAATGAGTATATTTATTTATAACATACCATCACTACAGGTTGAGTGATATGATATTGTATAATTGGAATGAGTTGTATGTGAATGTCTCTACGATATGAGGAACATGGTGGAAATCCCTACATTGTTGTAGACTAGATAACATGCCATCTTTCTAATTGAATGTTGGTATATTTATATGAATATATTGGTTGGGATGGGAAAATCCCATTTACTGATTGATTTATGGTAAAGAACTTCGATGGAGGTTGATTATTTATTTACGTTGATCGGAGTCATTACATTTCCTTAAGAAATGCTTGCTAATTGTTGGATTTGGATAAGAGGGTGAATATACATCTACTGCTATGGTTTTTCGTGGGGAAAATTGACTTCTTTATTAGTTATGATGGTCTTGCTAAAGAGACATAATGAAGACAACGAAGGTTGACATTCATTTTGATTTTGAAAGCTAATTTTAACAGGTAATAATAGGTGTCTTAGCAAAGAGGCTAATAATAAACAATGCTTGTAATTTCAAGAAAAAATGTGAAATTTAATCCTAAATAGACATTATCATGGATGAAATGGTGTTAATGTGTTAAAAGGTTTCAAATTAATCTCCTTAAGGTTGAAAATGCCTTGATTACTAGTCTTGGTATAAAAGTTGAAATTCAATTGTCATTTTGGTCTTGGTACAAAGACTGAGTGAAATTAATGGGTTGATATGTGCATGTGCATTTAGAAATGATAGTTTTTGAAAATCATGTTAAGATTTTTATGTCTTTGATTTTGAGATACATGTGTAGCTATAGGGAAACATGCTTGGTATAGTAGGGTAAGGTAACTTGTATATTTATTTATATCTATTAATGCACTAACAACTATGTGTATGTGGCAACACATAGAAAGACTTAGTGGTAGTGAAATGGAACATGTATCATGGCATGGTGCTACAGGAAATGGACAAATTCCATCAAGAATGAGAAACGGGGACATACCTCCAAAGGAAAAGAAGCTTCATGAATTCAGAGGTTAAGCTCAGGGACATGGAAGATGGCTTAATGCTCTACAAGGTATAACTTAGAAGGCTCACTAGAAAATAACAGGAACTAGCTAAGTGGAATGTTGAACTACAAAAATAGTTCCAAGAAATGGCATATCAAGATCAACCCTAAAAAAGGAGAAATGGCATTTGTAGGGAGAGGCTTCATGAAGCTAAAAAGGAGAAGATGATATTTTCCTATCGGTGTTGTGGAGAAGAGAATTCGAGAAAGGATGTCCCCATAGGTAGAAGAAGACATAAAATAGCCCCTACAATCCATAAGGATATGAATCAATGATGCAAGATGCTAAGAAGGAGGAGGGGGAATTCGCTCTTGACATATATATATATATGTGTGTGTGTGTGTGTGGAAGAGATCCCTCATGAACTGTTGGGGAATATAAGACCTCAAGTCTGTTGTGAGCCTTGTGAAGAAGTCTTGAATGGATTTTGATATGTGAATATTTAGAAATGTAGATATGCAGATATGCCCACTTGTATGATGGTTGGAGTGCCATGAATGTAGGACTCATGGGGACAAAAATTGAGTTTTGGAACTATTTTATTTTAATGCCTATAGGTTGTGACTTAAATTTATTGCTTTCATGGATTGACTTCATTTTGATTGTGCATGGCCATGCTATTATGTTTAAATTTTATTTTATTTTGTTGTTGTTTACCCTTTTTGTATTGATTGATCTCCCCTTCCTTTTTAATAGCCCTTTGAATGTCACATTTCGGGTCAAGAAATTTTGTTGGGTGTTGCAGTAAATCCATAGACCACAAATAAGAGAGCCAATGGGGATCAATTAGGAATAAAATGAATGAAAGGACTTGCTCATAAATAAAGAATAGGGATGAGAATAATAGAGGCTGAAACATTACCTATGCAAAATCATAATTGAAAACAATAGCATGGTGAAGAAGCAAACAAGAGGAATTCTAGTGAAGGAGTTCCTTTGGATAATGCAGGTATTGCTTAAATGAAGTGATTTCTCTCAACTTTAACCTTCAATGCGTAAAATTTTTCCATGATTTAGTTGACAACATTGTGAAGGCCAAGTGGCTCGTTAGTCCATGGGAAATTATGGACAATGACATGGTAGCCATGAGAATGGCACAGGGGAAGTTCCCTGACCTTATGTCAATGCACATATACCAATATGTGATATGTTAGTGATTATGTCAATATTGATATATACATATATATGTCATTGTTAATGATTATGTCAATATTGAGTTATTCTTATAGAAGAATGATGGTTTATATTATTTTAGGTAAATGTGGATGACACTCAATATTCTTGCTTGTGTGAGGAAGTAAGTGGGCCAAAGTAGCCATGACCGATCCATGATTTTAATAGCATGTAAATATGATTCATAAATTATTTCCATGTTATATTATGAACAGGGAATGGTGAAGGATATATCAACATAACGAAAGCAGTGTGATTTGTAGCATGCTGGGACAAGCTTGGATAGTTAAAGAAACCACATATGTTGGATATAGATTATGGATGCACATGGTGGAGAATGGGAAGCAAACTAGAGGCAATGGTTCCTAGTGTTTGTGGAAAAGATAGAATGGTATCTAGGTTTTCAACATTGTTGTGTACCAGTTGTTCTATGCCATGTGTATTGTGTACGTATTGTGCTGTGCCATTTATAGGTGTTGTGTTATACTATGTATATGTGTGTGTTGTGTAATGTTTTAGGACATGCAGGTATGGGATTGTCTATGCCCTTGTGTTGTGCAATATCTTGGGATAGGTAGGTATGGGACTATCTGGGCCTCTGTTAATTTAAGACATGTAGATTGTTAGAATGGAGGTTACATGAGCCTATAAAACTTTGGAATACACCTACATTACTGTCGACAGAAGACTATTTGGTTCATAGTAACTACCTGATTTGGTAGTGCCCATATACATGGGTTAGTCATTGAGCTTATTTATATTTACATTAGAAGAAATTTCAACCTAAAAGTGTTCATGATATTTTCATGTAATTTCCATGTCATAATATATAAACTAATCAAAATCCTTTAAATTTGAAAAGAAGTACATGTAAA
The DNA here is from genome assembly GCA_000404065.3 of Pinus taeda. Lineage (NCBI taxonomy): Eukaryota > Viridiplantae > Streptophyta > Pinopsida > Pinales > Pinaceae > Pinus > Pinus taeda. The sequence continues at coordinate 2,729 of APFE031141972.1, read as the reverse complement.
TATTTTGGAGGGAATAGAAGAATTATTTTATTTAATTGTATTTTTGGCTTGTCTCCTTATAAGTTTACTCAAATCAAGTGTAAACACTTGTTGGATGTAGAATTAAATTTCACATCCAACAAATACCCATTATGCATACTTTTGAGAAAACCCACATTGATAAAAACAAAGATACATTTAAAAAGTGTGTTTAATACACCTAAATATATATATATATATTATATATATATATAATAATTATTTGATTGTAAATTTTTAAATATTAAAAAAATTTGATAAATAAAAGTGAATTAATTATATTTTGAAATTTTATGCTTGTTCGTATTTTTAAAATAGTATTCTATGTAATTAGTTGCTTTTTATGGGTTTTAAAATTCAATTGGAGTCAGACTCGCTAGTAAAGACGTGGATACAAAACTTTAAGTCTGGTTAGGACCTTTTTAAACACATCAATGCACCTTGGATTTCTATGCAGAATGACACAACATTATATCTGAAGTATTGAACAGAGGAAGAATCTCCATTCCTATAAGTTAACTAAAGGACGGTGCCTGGTCAAATGGAAACCTCATAATATACACTAGTTCAAATCAAATACCATCACCAACACAAACACATAGGACAATGTAAAAGTTGAGTGAGAGCTTCACTGACTATGCATGAAGTTCGAGCTACTATAAGGAACAGTAAATAAATTGATTGATTCTTGTAATACCAAATAAGTTTCATTTGACAGTTGATAGATATCATTTTAAACATTACATATAACAATTAGAAAGTGAAGATGCATGTTTGATATGGTGCACTCCAATTCCCAGTATCAGTTGGGATTATCTAAATGAAATTAAAATTTCAATTTGGATTTGTTAATACTGCAAGTTTAAATATTTAAATAAAATCAAAACTTTAGAACTAAAATTGTAATTTTTCCTATACAAAGAACTAAAATCATTGTTTTCCTTTATACTACAATATTATTAGCAAGAAGAAATGAATGACTGGGCTATAATTGTGAATTATTCCACACTCTTGCCGTGCATAAAGAGTTGACAGGTAAGGTAATTGTAATCAGTGATTAAATTTGACGAATATTTGTTTTTTTTTTCTAACTCGTGCATTTTAAAATCTGCAAGTCTACTTAAAAATTTAAAATTTTCTATCTAGTATTTATATATCCATTTATCTAACATTTACCAGGTAAATTTTGTGTGATACATTTCAATTGAATGAGATTTTTATTTGCATATACACATACATTTGTATAACTACATAAAAATTTCTTTCGGAAATTAACTATTACTGTTGTTAAAGAAAAATAGGTAATTGAGAGACAATGATATACGTACATATATATAAAAAATTTATTTATTTAAAATATTTATTTAAATAATTTTTTAATAAAAAGCTAAATCTGTGGAAGGAAAAGTTTAAAATTCATACTTAATTTCTTGACCATTTTTTTCCTAATTAAAGCATTATGGGAGAAATGTACTTCACATAATAACAATTACTCCTTGTACTTATATAATTAGTAATTCATTTAATTCTCCATGTAATAGTTTTATTCTATTATATTCTATAATTTTAGCATTTTCCTATTACACATTTTTATTCATAATTAAAGCATTAGGGGAGAAATGTACTTCACATAATAACAGCTACTCCTTACAATTAATAATTCATTTATTTCTACATGTAATCGTTTTATTCTATTATATTCTATAGTTTTGACAATTTCCTATTGCTTCGTTTACAAACTTTTGAGTTTTAATATATATCTACATAAAATGTTTAGAATATCTGTATGGCACTCATAATATTTAAAAGTCGGGAAAAGATTTTTCTATTTTTTTCTAACTAAAATACACAACAATTGTTATTACCAATGCTATGTGAGCATTGTTGTGAAAAATAAAAATTATTCTTCAACTCAACTCAATAGGATAGTCTACCAACCATATTTAATAAGGCTAGCGAGGAGGGAATCCATAATTAAATTATACATTTAAAGATTATAAGGTATTGTTGAGAAAATAATTTTTGGCTTGTTATGATAACCCACAAACTATATTGAATAAAGTAGGTAAGGCTCAAACCAAGGTGCACCACATTACGATTGTGAGCGCTAACAACTTGTATTAACAAAGGTACCCGTCAAACGAGAACTATTTCCTCAAAATGAGAACTCTAACCAAAAAGCCCCAAAAAAATATGAAAAAACACCTTGAAAACCGAAAGTGTTGATGCTGGAATGATTTTTTTTCATGGTTAATTTTCAATATTTTTTAAAAATTGAAATAAAAGCCAATCTTTTTTGTCCAAATGAAAAGTGTTGATGCTAGAATGACATTTTTTTTTGGGTAAACTCAACATATTTTAATAATGACGTTTTTTTTGGGTAAACTCAGCATATTTTAATAATGACGTTAAAGATAAAATATCATGACTATGAAAATCATTAAAATTGCAAAGATTTTCAGGTATGCCATTAAAGATAAAATATCACCTCTATGAAAAGATTTCAAATTCCAACAATTTTCAACCATGTTAATATTTTTTTAAAACATCATTACCTTTTAATTTATGTTAATTTATTTCTATTTTAAGTTTATCATGTTAATAACATTTTATTACATATAATATCTTTTCTATATAATATATTGAAGTGACTCGATAGGAAACACTTTGGTTATGATGAGTGAAGAACATTAGGAAATAAATTAACTTAT
>APFE031141968.1:186195-202094 GCA_000404065.3 Pinus taeda | reverse complement strand
AAATCATCAAGAGAGAGCCCTCTCTGATTACAGGTGGGCTAGAACCTGTAATCCAAAGATTGGTTTGTGGTTACCTCGGCTGTATCCCTTCAGGAGCTTAGGGACAACCTGAGTGATAACATGTAGGAGGAGCAGGGCCAAGAGTTGTAGATGTTTGAGGTGGCTGGGAGGTTGACTCTCCCTGTCTACCTTGCAAGGCTTTCTCCAATTCTCCCTCCATCTGTAGTATTATTTGATTCATCTTTATAAGCAAATCCATGGTGTCATCAACCTATTTTTCCTGTACAAGTTCTGCAGTTTGAGGGTGAATAGTTGCAGGCACCTTTGCCTTCTTTTTGAGTGCAGCAATATCATCTTCTTTCTTCTTTATAAGGGCCTTGATACCCTTTGGATCCTTAGTATTATGTCCTAGATCAACAATAATGTCCTCCAAATTTTTTATTCAGTTATCATTGGCAGTGGAAGACATCCTTTCCAAATCCAATTGAGTATTTGTAATTTTCAATGATTCTTTTAATTGATGTGCCAGCATGGCCTTGTCTGCAAGCGTAGCATAGACCATTTCCCCTGTTTGCTTATGCAGCTCTATTTGATCCATTGGATGTATGTCCTTAGAGAGGACTTCCATGTTTGTCTTTATGTAATCTGCAGATGATTTGGGTTGTGGAACTTTAGGCTTAAAATGAGTTAAAATCATCTTGTCCTCCTTGGTATCATAAGCTGCCATCAATATTTGTTGTTTGGAGGGTGTTACTTTCAAGAATTGATCATAAATTTGTATTCTCAATAGTTCATTCTATGCCTTGATTTCCATGAAAGTTCCTTTAATACCGGATGGATGTTTGCCTTGCTGCCTAGAAGAAGACACCTTTGTACTATGCTGCATACCTTGTTCCTGCTGGAATGAGCTGGTAGCAGTCTGCTGGCTGGACTCTCTCTCTCTGTTCTGGCTCTCTACAATTTCTTCACTGATTTCTTCTTCAGTCTGAGGATCAATTCTTTGCCTCTTGGCTTCTGGTTGCTGTGCTGACCCACTTGGAGGTGTGGGCTCCTCTCTATCCTATTTTTTACCTATTTCCTCATTAAGAGGAGTTTGTAGGACTGGAATTTGTGATGTTTCAGTCTGCTGTGGAGGGGCTTGCCCTTGACTCTGATCTTTGGAAGTGGTGGGATGTTCTGTCTCTGTTTCCTGTTGTGCATCCATCACTTCTTTTCCCTTTGTTGTAGCTGTTGTTGTTGTAGATATTTGTTGGGCAGTCTGTGTAGCTGCAGCAGTGGATGTGCCTTCTCCAACTTGGTGTGGCAGCTTGAATGTCACCTGGTGAAAAGAATCCAAGTCAAGAGTTTTTTCTAAATCTTTGACATTTTGCTCCATTATCTCTTCTTGAGTGAATTCTTTAATTAATGTGCCTGGCACCCACTCATCTTTGTTGGCATATTGTTCAATTTGTGGAATTTGACAATGGTTATAGGCTAACAGCCTATATTTGACTCTTCTAGCACTGATAAAGCCATCAGGGTCATAAGGGACCCACCAGAAACTCCTTTTTAGTTTAAGTTGTTGCCCCAGTATTTGATCAGCATCTTGCCAACCTTCTTTCTTGTTCATGATAAAGGGCCCTAGATGGTCTTTGAATTTCAGGCTAGCTTTCTTCTTGGCACTGTGAAAATAAGATTTGAATTAATGAGTTGCCTATAGTATTCCAGGGCAAACAATCTCATGGGTACATATCTTGGGAGCCTGTAGGGACAGAGCTCACAACCATAGATCCTAATGATAGTGTGATTTTGGTATAGATACCAATCACCTATTTTATAATTCTTAGACAACTGCAATATTTTCTGCATGTCATATGCCAACCTAGGAGGAGGAGTTCTTTTCAAGAGACATGAGACTGGATAAACAAATTGGTCAATGAAATCATAGTAAGAATATGGAGAGTTCTGGACTTGATGAAAAACTGATGACCAAAAGATAACAGACCTCCTTTCACCCTGTGAATCTAGCTTTTTGATGGGGCAATGGAAGCAATCTGACTGATAGTACATGAACAAATGATAGATATATGATGAATATTTGAATACTGCCTCCCTGTCCAGCTTTAGCAGTTGGTCATGCGTTTTACTGGCAATGAACTTGGCATAGTTGTACTTGACAGTAGGGGGCTTTCCAAGGATATATGCAGACAAAAGGACCAACATTGTTTCATCAATATGCTCACTTGTTTTGAAACCCAGCATGGACGATATCATGTCTACAAGCAGCTTGTCTACCTCATTGAAATTGACATATAGGAAAGGAGGTGGCCCTGTAGGTTGGCGGTCTGCTCTCATGAATGTCTTGCCAATTCTAGCAATCTCAGTGCCGTAGAGTTTGGGGCCTTCATCCAACAGGTATTTCATAGAAAAAGGGATGAACAGTTGGGTCTATTTGAAATTCAACATCTGATTGATGGAATCAGGAGTAATATGAATGAGTATGCTCCCAGATGGAGACTTGACAGCTCTCAGGCTTGGGTCATAATTTTTAGCACAGAGGTGAATTATCTCAAGTAAAATATTCACAGAAGGCAAGAAATAGATGGGCAAATTTGACTCCCAAATGCCATACATGTCACTATTGTTTAAGTAACTATTTCTCAGCTAGCAGAAGGTCTGCAAGTGGTTTCTGTCTCCAACCAAATCCTGAATGAGGTAATCCCTGTCAGCTAAAGGCAGTGTTTCAAGCTCCTTGTTAGGTGCATTGTTAGGAGCAATATTTAAAGCTGCTGGAGCGGCCATATTGAAATCTTTTCTATGCTAATACTTGAAACCAGGATTTAGTGCAACTATTGCAAACTGCGAACTGAGTTTGTATTTGGCAGTGGCTTTTCCTGTTTGTAATGTATGACAAAGGAGAAATCACAGAGTTTCAACAGACTTTTCCTTGGTTGATAAACTTGTGGGGCAACTGTAGGGAAAATAGAAATGTCTTTGAGATGAGTAGGTGGACCCTTGCAGAGAGAAATCTGGTGAGAGTGGTTAGTGAACAACTATGTGAACCTCTGTCGGCAGCATGGGCTCTTAAAACCAATTTTTCAAGTAAATTTTGCAGACAGACGCGGGTTTACTCAGCTTTGTGGGAAGAGGAGGCTAACCAGAAAATTTAGACAACACTTAGGTGCATAATTGGCTTAGTGTGGGAGCTTGCAGAATTTTATGCAAGTAAAAATGGACAAAATGGTGAAAACAGCGGTGAGATAGGTTGACTGTGGGTAAATACCTGGTTTTTACGGCGCCGAGGGCGTTGAACTGCTACAATGGCAAACAATTGAGTTGAATTTGAAAGTGGCAGCAGCTTGGACGACTAAATTCTAGATTTAGGTAGCAAATCAACGTAGTCCGCATGCACGGTGCTCCCAAAATATCAATGACAATGACATAAAAACGGTTGTTTTGCATTGTTTTATGCAAATTTTGGACTTTTGGCGCTTTTGGCACTTTTTCGGCGATGACGTCGGCATGACATCATCGGCGGGTCCCGGGTACGACAGGATGACGTGGACTTCTGACGTGGGTGGTAAGGTGGCGCAGGACACGGCGGCAGGGCGTGGACACGGGCTGGTGAAGGGTTGGTGATGTGGAGCAGCGAGATAGGGTTGACCGCATGAGCGGGGAGCGGTATCCGGTTTCCTCCTCGCACCGCTTTTCGGCATAAGTGGTATCGGGGGAGGGGCCTCCAAACACGCCGGGAAGGCAATGTGTGGCGGGGGTATGGCGGCGAAACCGCCAATCCCCCAGATGCTAAACATCCGCCGGGTTGTATGCGAAAACAACCGCCCACCTTTGGATCCGGAGGGTTGACCATCGGACGGCTAGCGGGGGTACGTGGCGGCGGAAGGTTAACTGCGGAGCTCGCTGGTTATAAAATATTAAAATAATGGCGGGGTGGGTTTTGGACCTTAATCAGCGAGGGTTATGTGAATGCGCACCCATTTTATATTTATTTAATTAAACATAAAAATGAATACATTAGCGCGGGAGGGAAAAATGAGGTTTGTGAGCAGGTAACCCTATGGCCATTAATTTCAACCAAAATTTAATTAATTCCATAGTGTTTAGAAGGTGGGAGGGTTAATATTAGTCCCAGATGGACTAAACATTTCCCAATACTGACTTATATAGCTATACTGCTATGGGGTGGGATATTTAAATAGATTTTTGGGATTGTATTAGCTTTTGTAGAACTAGGGAAGGGAAGCAATGTTAAGGAGCTAAATAATAAAATTAGTTGTTAATATGACTTTGTGAGATGAATATGCAGGGGAAAATGCTAAGATTTATGAAATGAAACTTAGACACAGAAGAGGAATAGAATTCAGAATGATGGATTTTACACAAGAAATGTGGCTTCTTTTCCTTTAGTCAACTGAGAGTTTGACTTGGGACTGGTACTGGAATGAAGTGAAACATGACTATTGGGCAGATCCCAAGGTCTTTGGGGAGTATTAGTAAATGATCTTTGGGGGAAAAGAAATTAGTCATGCTTCCATTGTTATGTCATCGAACCACTGCCATGGTGCCAATACCCTAAATGAGATGAGTTCTTCTTGATAAGCCAAATGGTAATGGCATCTTTACTTCTACAACCTTACACTACCTACCCAGCTTAATAATCCTAACATTTTTTCTTCACTTGAATTGGGTGCACTTGAATTAGCAAACCCTGATTGTCCTCCTTTTTCTTTTGACTGTCCTTCTATCTAAATGTACCCTTATCTCTTCCAAGGACCCAGATTAAGCAGTTGGGTTCCTTCATTTCTCTGCCTATCTATTCATCTGCCAAGCTTGAGCTGTTTGGTTAGACATTGTTCGTCTATTCTACAACAGCAATTTAAAAGGGCATGGTCCAGATTAAAATGTTGGGCCATCCATCCAATTTAGTACCTTGTGCATATGATAAGCTTGCAAAACAATATAGCAGTGGCATTTAGACTAGCCACTTTCCTGGTTTGTGTACAAATATGGAACCTTTGCAGCCTGCAATGATGAACATATTTAGCCCTTCCACTGTCAATCATGAAAAATGAAACCTATTGATATAGGAAGCTAATAGTGGCTCCACTTGGGGATGGATTTTCCTGGTTAAAAGCCAAGAACAGCAGGTTAGATTGCCTTATTTTTCAAATCTTGCTGTATAGTGAACCTTGCTTGTCATGGATATCTTTGATTTGAATCTTATCAACCTGTATGCAGTATCTTTTGACTTGTTTTGTGCAACAATTACCTCTTTGTGTCTTGCTGGTTTTTCCGACTGCTTATCATTAGTTTTCTATTCCCAAGACCTCCCTTAGATTTGCTTGTGGAACATTCAACATATATACCACACTAGGTATAGTTCCTTGATCTTTCTTCAAAATTTGTTGCACTTGGTTTTCTATCAAACTGTTGTAAATGAAAAATGCTGAAAATACAAATATTTATGTACAATATGTAGCTGTGTTGTGTTCACGGATCATAATAGTGTTTGAGCATTCTCCCATTCACTGGGCCTTCCTCATTATTTGAACCATCTACACTCTTCAGAAAAAAGGTGTTATTACCCTGTACAGCTTGAATCACAAATGGTCCTTTCCAAAGAAAATCAAATTTGCCATGTTTCCCTTTGTCTTCCCTCCTAGAATCCCATTTTAGTACTTTGTTTCCTATGAAGAAATCTTCAGCTTTTGTTCTCTTATCAAACATCTTTTTCAGCTTCTCTTGTAGAACCTGGGTTTTGTGATATACTTCTTCCCTTGTTTGCTGCAAGTGAATTGTTTGATTGATCCTTCTCTTGATGTCATTAGGTTCTACTTGTATTTCCTGCAGCAATTTGATCACAGGGATCCCGAGAGATGAAGGGAAAACAGCTTCCAGACCATATACCAATTCAGATGGACTTGTACCAATAGATCTTTTAGTGGTCAATCTATCTTCCCATAGTGCATTGACAAGTTTTTTGTGCCAATTCTTTTTGTTCTCCTCCAAAATCTTTTTTATGATGTTGATGAGGCTTTTGTTGGAGGACTCAGCTAGGCCATTGCCTTGAGGATAATAGGTTGTGGAATGACCTAGGGTAATATGATATTTGTGACAAAAATTGATCATTCTTTTGGATTTAAAGGCAGGTGCATTGTCTGTGATGATTTTTTTTGGGCAGCCAAATCTGGATAAGATATTGGTTTCTAGGAATTGCATGATGATTGAGTCATTTGCTTGCCTACAAGGTATGGCTTCTATCCACTTAGTAAAATAATCTGTGGCTGTCAAAATCCATCTATGCTGACCAGAAGATGAAGGGTGAATTTCCCCAATGAAGTCTAAACCCCATTATTGAAATGGTTTTTCAGTCGAAATAGGTTTGAGGGGTAAAGGCATCAACTTTTTCTTTCCTTCAAAGATTTGGCATTTATGACATGACATTACAAATTTTTTTACATCAGTAAACAAGGAGGGCCAAAAAAATCCAGCCCTTAGGATTTTATCAGTTGTTGATTTCCAATATAAGTGCCCTCCACAATCTCCTGCATGAAATTCCCTAAGAACTTTATCAGTTTCATCCAAAGTTAGGCAATTAAGCAAAATACCTTCATGATTTTTCAAAAATAATAGATTATCTATGATACAAAATTTTGAAGCTTTCATTTTCAGAAATCTCTTTTTGGTTCTGGATAACCCTGGAGGAGCTTGTAGGTTTAACAATATAAAACATATGTTAGTATACCAAGGTGATTGTAAGAAGGCCTGATTGATCCGTGGAGTCGCCATCTCCTGTTCGTTATCCAGTTCATTGATGTCAAGGGCTTGGAAATTGGTTTCAATCATTAGTTTAGCTATCCCTTGTCCTTTTATAGGTTTTGTTGGCTTAATCTCTATGTCATATTCCAAAATGTTGGCTATCCATTTCCCCTTTTTACCTTCAATTCCCTCTTGAGTTAGAATGTCTTTGACCACTGCATTGGGAACATAGGCAATTATGTGAGAGTACAAGATATAAACTCTGAAATCCTTTATGGCCTTAACAAGGGCATATGCTTGCTTTTCCATGATCTGGTATTTAAGTGGGGCATCTCTAAGGGCTCTGCTGAAAAAAGCAATGGGTTTCTCACATCCTGAGTCATCTTTTTGTAATAAGACAACAGCAATTATATGTTCAGATGCAAAGGAAAATATTATAAAGTTTGTATCAAATCTAGGACTTGTAAGAACAGGTGTTGTTGTCAAAGCAGTTTTGATTTCCTCAAAGGCCTGCTTGGCTTCTACTGTCTATTTGACTTTGGCATCTTTCTTGAGCATGTTATTCAACAATCTTATTAGTTCGGCCAAGTTAGGAATGAATCTTCTTAGGAAATTGATCTTTCCTAGAAACACTTGTAATTCTTTGATGTTTCTTGGATGAGGGACTTGAAGGATAGATTGAATCCTATCAGGGTCAATTCTTATACCATCTTTTGAAATTATATGACTGAGGAGTTTGCCTTCTTCTAGGCCAAATAGTGATTTCTTTGGGTTCAAAGATATGCCATATTTTCTGCAAATTAAGAATACCTGTCTGAGATGTTCTAAATGTTCTTGGTCTGATTTTGAGAAAGTTGTGCAATCATCAAGGTATATGACTAAGAAGTCATGAATTTCTTTAGCAAAGGCTATGTCCATTGCCCTCTGAAATGTGGCTCCTGCATTCTTGAGTCCAAAAGGCATTTTGACATATTTAAAGGTTCTCCAAGGTGTAGTAAAAGCTGTTTTATCTTGATCATCTGGGTGAACTAAAATCTGATTGAATCTTGAGAAACCATCCAATAGTGAGATCCTTGAAGCTCCCACTACCCTCTGTAAGATGTGATCCATTTTTGGTAAGGGGTAGTGGTCTTTGAGAGAGACTTTGTTCAAATTTATCAGGTCAACACAAAGTCTTATCTCCCCAATTTTCTTTCTTGTGGGTACCAGGTTTGAAATCCATTCAGAAAATCTTATAGGTGCAATAATTCCGGCTTCGTACATTCGTTTCACTTCCTTTTCAATTAGGGGAAGAAGGATAGGATTCACTCTCCTCAACTTTTGTTTAAAAGGTTTTTGGTTTTCTTTCAAGGGTATAGTATGTTGGATGACTGAAGTATCATAGGATTTGAGGTCTTCATAACTCCAGGAAAAAACATCTTGAAATTCTCTAAACAGTTCAATGTATTCCAATTTCTTGTCAGGAGGTAATGTTATGGAAAGCTTTATCCTTTTGGGATTTTCAGTGGTCCCAATGTTACACTCCTCAATTTCTGTGTTTATGGGTTGCATCTTTGGCTTCTTAGGGATGTCATTTGAGTCAAAAAAGTCTTCTAAAGGAGTTAAGCATGTGGGCAGGAAATTATCCTTTAGTTCCATTACTTCAAATTCTTCTTCAATGATTTCACCAAAGTCTGATTGTTTTAGCTTCTGTAAATTGACACAGACAAAGGTTGTTGGATGCAACATCACATTTGTTGTTTCAGCTGATATATTAGTTTCACTTTATCAGTTTGATGTTGATCATCCCTAGTGCTCGTGTCCATGTTTATGCTTGAGAATTCTTCTTCCATGGTCAAAAAATTATTTATTTGTGTATCATTCTCAAACACTTGCCAGTTTTTTACATTATCTAGGATAGCAGGTCTGTGTTTAATCTCAGCAGTGAACTGGTGGTTAGGCTCAAAAGGAAGTTTACAGGTGCTTGCAAAAGTTGCCAAACTATGTGCATGTAAATTATGGCTTCTAGGTATTTTGGTGAGCTGAAATTCCAAGAAGCTGCTGAGTAACTCAATTGTTGCTACCCTGTAAGACCTTAACCTGAGATCGTTTGTAACAAAATTTTCCTTTATCTGCTGTACAATTAAATCTGAATCGCCTAAAATGGAAACTTTGGTCACTCCAAGACTCCTAATCAGTTTGAGACCTAGCAAAAGGGCTTCATATTCGGCCATGTTGTTTGTACATCTGACATTAAGCCTATATGCATGACCTTGAGCATGGTCATTTTGTATATTGTGTATCCAAACCCCTGCCCCCACTCCTAGCTTGTTCACTGACCCATCAAATTCTAAATACCACAAGATTTCCTGATCAATTCTTCTTTGAACGGGTTTACAAGTTTGTTCAGTGGGCAGGTCTGGCTTTTGTAATTCATGTGATATATTAGTTAGATTTGTTGTGTTAATCACATCAATGATCTTTTGATCTTGGGCACTAGACTGTTCGTTTATGTTTTTTGTTTCTGTTGTTTTTAGGAGCTTGACCTCAGTTTTGGGACACATATCAGCATTGTATACGATAAACGAGTCCATGTCCGAATGAATGGAGTAGATTGGGAAGTTTTGGGGATTCTCTTGACCGTTGACCACATATTTCATCAATGTTTCTCGATATAATCTCTTTGGCTGGCCAAAGACTGAAATTGTAGCATATGACATGTCTAGCTACAAATATCCCTGGAGTTTGGCACCCCAAGATATGGATAAAAGCATACCATACTTGGGTGGAATGTCAGCTACTACCACATCCATCAAAATTGTTTTAGCTGGATATTGGACTAAGGACACACAAAGGTCCTTGATAAGGCCTAGACATCTTACCTGGCTGGAATCAAATGAAAACAAGTCTTTATAGGGCCTTGTGATGTCTAGATCAAGTTTTTCCATTACTGACTTGGGCATTAGATTATGGGAGGCCCCTGAGTCAAACATGGCATTATGTATCACTTTGTCATGAATGTTTAAGCTCACATAAAATGGAGGGACAGCTCCATCCACTGATTTTCCATTGACTTCCGAGCCAAAAATCAGTTTTGGCTGATCATCCAGAACATTAACTGCATCCCTGTTCTCTGGTACTTGCAATGACCTATTGATTTATTGTCTAAATACCTCATGTTTGGCTAGTTCAGAAAGAGGAATGGTTATTTTAAGCTTGCCAATTTCTGTTTCTAAGTTGAAAGGCTTTTCCATCTGAACTTTTATATTTTGAGCAGCAAGTTTTTCTTTTTCCGCTGAGTTTTGGGTGACCTTTTCCTGACCAGGTACATTGTTATGAGGTATATCTGAGTTGTGATCATTTTCTGGAGGTTTGTTCAAGAGTTCTGTTGAAAGGAGGGGTGTAGATGAGGGATTTACTAAAGGCTGTACATCAGATACATCTTCCACTGTGACTTCCCTTTGGAGTTTTTTATCTGAGGACTCTGTTAAGACAGCGTTATCACTGGGTTTCTTAGGCAGTTTGGCATGTGCTGGTTTGGTAAGTTCAGGCACATCTATGGTTCTACTTCTTAATTTATATTGTTTATGTACCTCATAGACTGTTGTATCATACCCTTCTCTGAAATCAAATTACTCACCAGATTTTGTTCGAAATTGTTTGCATTCTTGGGCTTGTTGATCATCTTGTGTTAAGAATACTTGTTGTTCGTTGTCCAAACCCATTAGATTGATGTGGGGATCTTCTATTTGTTCATTAGAGGTTGAGGCCTCTGCATAGTTCTCTTGAAATGGAGGTCTGATATTCTGATCAGGACCAGTCCTCCCAGCATTTGGGTTTTGATTTTTTCTAAAAGTAGGATTCCTAGTAGTGTTGCTTGTTTGTCCTTCCCAAGAGGATTTTCTCTCAATGGTTTCAACTCTATCTCCTAACCTGTCCATACCTTTGATGATTGCATCTAGATTTTGCTCGAAAGCTGAATGTTCCTCTTTAAATGTTGTTCTTCTCTCAGTTCTAGCTCTGTTTCTTTTAGCAATCAGGTTTGCTTCCACACTGACAGCTACATTCTGCATGTCTGCTAGAGTAGGGGGTGCTCTTTCTCTTAACTGATATGCCATGTCTGAATCAAAACCATCGGGGAGTTTGATCAGGGCCAAGTCAGGTGGGGGCCTCAGGTTCTGAGGAATGGCGTTGTATACATTGTTAAATCTAGCACAATAGTCTTGGATTGTTTCTTGCGGACCCCGTTTTAGATTATCATACTCAGATAGGACGTGTAAAGGGTCTTTCTTCTTTTCCCATCTGTTTAAGAAGATTAGGTATAAGGCCTCAGGATTGGCTATAGAGTGTGCAGCTAATGACCTAAACCAGGTCCTTACATCACCAGTTAAACTTTGGACAAAAATTTTCATCCTTACATCATCGTCATCAATTTCATAGTTCTCAAAATAGTCCTGCATTTTCTTGGTGTGTTTTTGGGCTGTATAAGAACCAGTACCATCAAAGTAAGTGATCTTTCTTTGATAATCTTGGGGCATAGCCCCTGGATTTGCAGGTAAGTGTAAAGGGGCATATCTGTTAGCCATATTTGCAGGAACAAATGGGACAGCAAGGAGTGGAACAACTGGAACAACAGGGATAATAGGAGTAGGATGTATAGTGTATGGAGGAGTGGGGAAGTTGCTTTGGGAAGTGGATGAAGAACTAGGAGGGCTTTGGGAAGTGGATGAAGAACTAGGAGGGGTAGGACCACTGTGAGGTCGAACTGAACTTTTAGCTGGGGTTGTAATATAACTTTGTTGAACAGTTTCAGGACTAGCAGTAGTAGAATCTTCTTCTCGCTTAAGTTTCCTGAGGTTTTTTGGAATTAAATTTGGATTTTCAGAAGCAACAAGGGGATCTGGGTCAGGATTTGACCTTTTATAATGAGTTTTCTTCTTTGGATCCAGCTTCTAAGTTTGTTTTCTTAGTGTTTTATGAGAGGTTTTATAGTCACAGCTTTTAAGCGGTATTTCCTAGGAGATTCGTTCGAAAAACAGGAAGCTTGATTCCTTCTCCCTTATAAATTGAAACTGAGGGACATCCCCAGTGGAGTCGCCAATGATGTTATCACTCAGGTTGTTCCCTGATTCCTATAGGGAATACGACCGAGGTAACCACTAACCAGTCTTTTAGCTACAGGTCCTAGCCTACCTGCAACCAGAGAGGGCTCTCTCTTTATAATTTAGCGTTGTTTTGGGGGTAATTTTAGGCTAGTTATGGTGCACCGATTTTGTTTTAAATTTGGTTAGATGATGAATTTAAACAGAGCTGGTGTACAGATTACAAAACAGTCTGAACCATTGGGCAATGGAGTTCATGATGGTGTACTGCTGAGGGATTTCTTTGAGGAAATGGTATTGCTGCAAAGCCAGATAGGCATTTATGGAACAATTCTTCAAATTTGGGAGATGAAAGCATGAAATCAGGGAGTGAAAGGCAGTCAAGAATCTTCCACTATGCTGATTGAGGGAGAATGTGAGAATATTATTTAAGAGCAATTAAGAATTCCTAAACAGTATTCAAAATGAGAGAATCAATTTAAACATGAGCAATTAAGAATTCATATTCATGACTAATTCTGAAGAAAACATATTTAGAAACAGAGATTGAGCAGAGAGTGTATTTAAACAAGTCCTAAGCTATTATTTTTCCCTGTTTCTAAGATCATGAAACACATGTGAATTTTTGCGTACACAGAAAGACAAAACATAGTTTAGAGTAACTTATTGTTCCATTAAACAACACAGGAATTCTGTAGCATAACACAGTTCTTCACTTCCACCTTCAGACAGTACAGAGACCAGGAACTTCACCAGCAATTTATATTAGACATGTCTGAGATATACAATGCAACTCTTTAGAGAGAAATTCACCAAAAACTGACCCCCAATACGTTCAATGGGGGGGGATATATACAAAAATAGGAGATAAAATATCTAGATGATGAGTCATTGTGTAATAAATTACATCACCAACTCTGTCAAAGAAGTAAATGAAAGAAATAACTGCAGCAGTTAATATTGGTGTGCCAGCTGTCTTCTGTTAGAAAAGCTTTGACTTTTTGGATCAACAAAGTCGGCTGTAGCTGGGTCTTTAATATGCGTTTGCTGGGCATGTTGTCTTAGTGCTTTGCTGAGTCACTGACTTGATGCTTCTACAGTGCCCACGTGTTTGATTTTTTTGCTGACCTGTACTCTAACTGAAATCTGAGGCTGACAAAAGGAGGCATAGACCAAAATCACCTGGGCAATATTTCCAGCATTGATTGCCACCAATCAGCTAGAGGTAGCTAATGTCTTCTTATCTTTATGGGTGTTTCATCAGCTTCAATATATCTATAGAAATTTGGGGGAACTTCAATCAGATGATTAATCTCATGCTCAATAAAAAATAGATTCTCCAATTTATCATAAAGAGACTACCCAGAGGGAGGTCCTGCTTCTTCTGTGGAGCTTGTAGATGTTGTAATATGATTTGCAACATAATTGTTGATTCTGGTGGTATATTGTTCACAGGACAATAGTTTTCCAACACCGGTCACTAGGCTGGGCAATCCTCTACTTTGCAATGTTGTTATCTTTGTTCTAAAGTCATTTATTTCTGCCTGCATCTCCTGACATTTCCTTTCCAGAGTATGTACGAAATTTCTCATGGTCAGCACATTCTTTGCTGTCAGGATAGTATCTGTTTGGCTGTTAATATTCAATGTTGCCAATTCCTCCTTAGTGTGAGTGTTCAGGAAATGGATCATCTTGTTGGCCTGCTCAGGCATAATCCCCAATGCTGCTCTGGCCTTGTGAATTTCGAAATGAGCCATGCCTATTAATTCAATTTGTTCATGTATAGCCTGAATTGATCTCCATTGGTCACTGATTGATTGGCCAATTTTGGCCCACAAAATCTTTTTAATCTCAGTAAGAGTTTTGTCTAGAGACAGTTCTTTTTCTAAATTTTTTACTCTGGTCTCTAAGGCTTTTATTTCCCTTTGCTTCTTGGCCACTGTCATTTTGGACTTGTCATAGCTGGCTTCTAGCTTGGCCAACCTTTCTTTGGCCTCTTTTACTTCTGTCACCTGAATTTCTAGCTCCTTGACAGCTTTCATTAGGTCCTCCATACTCATGCTAGATTCTGGTGTTGTTGTTGTTGCTGTTGTAGCATCTGTAGTTGATGTAGCTATTGTGGGTGCTGGAATGGCGGGAGGGGTTGCTGCTGTTTGTGTAGGAGGAGCAGGGCCAAGAGTTGTAGATGTTTGAGGTGGCTGGGAGGTTGACTCTCCCTGTTTACCTTGCAAGGCTTTCTCCAATTTTCCCTCCATTTGTAGTATTCTTTGATTCATCTTTATAAGCAAATCCATGGTGTCATCAACCTCTTTTTCCTGTACAAGTTCTGCAGTTTGAGGGTGAATACTTGCTGGCAGCTTTGCCTGCTTTCTGAGTGCAGCAATATCATCTTCTTTCTTCTTTATAAGGGCCTTGATACCCTTTGGATCCTTAGGATTATGTCCTAGATCAACAATAATGTCCTCCAAAGTTTTTATTCGGTTATCCTTGGAAGTGGAAGACATCCTTTCCAAATCCAATTGAGTATTTGTATTTTTCAATGATTCTTTTAATTGATGTGCCAGCATGGCCTTGTCTGCATGCGTAGCATAGACCATTTCCCATGTTTGCTTATGCAGCTCTATTTGATCCATTGGATGTATGTCCTTAGAGAGGACTTCCATGTTTGTCTTTATGTAATCAGCAGATGATTTGGGCTGTGGAACTTTAGGCTTAAAATGAGTTAAAATCATCTTGTCCTCCTTGATATCATAAGCTGCCATCAATCTTTGTTGTTTGGAGGGTGTTACTTCCAAGAATTGATCATAAAGTTCTATTCTCAATAGTTCATTTTGTGCCTTGATTTCCATGAAAGTTCCTTTAATACCGGATGGCTGTTTGTCTTGCTGCCTAGAAGAAGACACCTTTGTACTATGCTGCATACCTTGTTCCTGCTGGAATGAGCTGGTAGCAGTCTGCTGGCTGGACTCTCTCTCTCTGTTCTGGCTCTCTACACTTTCTTCACTGATTTCTTCTTCAGTCTGAGGATCAATTCTTTGCCTCTTGGCTTCTAGTTGTTGTGCTGACCCACTTGGAGGTGTGGTCTCCTCTCTATCCCATTTTTTACCTCTTTCCTCATTAATAGGAGTTTGTAGAGCTGGAATTTGTGATGTTTAATTCTGCTGTGGAGGGGCTTGCCCTTGACTCTGATCTTTGGAAGTGGTGGGTTGTTCTGTCTCTGTTTCCTGTTGTGCATCCATCACTTATTTTCCCTTTGTTGTAGCTGTTGTTGTTGTAGATATTTGTTGGGCAGTATGTGCAGCTGCAGCAGTGGATGTGCCTTCTCCAACTTGGTGTGGCAGCTTGAATGTCACCTGGTGAAAATAATCCAAGTCAAGAGTTTTTTCTAAATCTTTGACATTTTGCTCCATTATATCTTCTTGACTGAATTCTTCAATTAATGTGCCTGGCACCCACTCATCTTTGTTGGCATATTGTTCAATTTTTGGAATTTGACAATGGTTATAGGCTAACAGCCTATATTTGACTCTTCTAGCACTGATAAAGCCATCAGGGTCATAAGGGACCCACCATAAACTCTTTTTTAGTTTAAGTTGTTGCCCCAGTATTTGATCAGCATCTTGCCAACCTTCTTTCTTGTTCATGATAAAGGGGCCTAGATGGTCTTTGAATTTCAGGCTAGCTTTCTTCTTGGCACTATGAAAATGAGTAAGATTTGAATTGATGAGTTGCCTATAGTATTCCAAGGCAAACAATCTCATGGGTACATATCTTGGGAGCCTGTAGGGATAGAGCTCACAACCATAGATCCTAATGACAGTGTGATTTTGGTATAGATACCAATCACCTATTTTATAATTCTTAGACAACTACAATATTTTCTGCATGTCATATGACAACCTAGGAGGAGGAGTTCTTTTCAAGAGACATGAGACTGGATAAACGAATTGGTCAATGAACTCACAGTAATAATATGGAGAGTTTTGGACTTGATGAAAAACTGAAGACCAAAAGATAACAGACCTCCTTTCACCCTGTGAATCCAGCTTTTTGATGGGGCAT
>APFE031141968.1:163794-186185 GCA_000404065.3 Pinus taeda | reverse complement strand
ATGACCTAGGGTAATATGATATTTGTGACAAAAATTGATCATTCTTTTGGATTTAAAGGCAGGTGCATTGTCTGTGATGATTTTTTTTGGGCAGCCAAATCTGGATAAGATATTGGTTTCTAGGAATTGCATGATGATTGAGTCATTTGCTTGCCTACAAGGTATGGCTTCTATCCACTTAGTAAAATAATCTGTGGCTGTCAAAATCCATCTATGCTGACCAGAAGATGAAGGGTGAATTTCCCCAATGAAGTCTAAACCCCATTATTGAAATGGTTTTTCAGTCGAAATAGGTTTGAGGGGTAAAGGCATCAACTTTTTCTTTCCTTCAAAGATTTGGCATTTATGACATGACATTACAAATTTTTTTACATCAGTAAACAAGGAGGGCCAAAAAAATCCAGCCCTTAGGATTTTATCAGTTGTTGATTTCCAATATAAGTGCCCTCCACAATCTCCTGCATGAAATTCCCTAAGAACTTTATCAGTTTCATCCAAAGTTAGGCAATTAAGCAAAATACCTTCATGATTTTTCAAAAATAATAGATTATCTATGATACAAAATTTTGAAGCTTTCATTTTCAGAAATCTCTTTTTGGTTCTGGATAACCCTGGAGGAGCTTGTAGGTTTAACAATATAAAACATATGTTAGTATACCAAGGTGATTGTAAGAAGGCCTGATTGATCCGTGGAGTCGCCATCTCCTGTTCGTTATCCAGTTCATTGATGTCAAGGGCTTGGAAATTGGTTTCAATCATTAGTTTAGCTATCCCTTGTCCTTTTATAGGTTTTGTTGGCTTAATCTCTATGTCATATTCCAAAATGTTGGCTATCCATTTCCCCTTTTTACCTTCAATTCCCTCTTGAGTTAGAATGTCTTTGACCACTGCATTGGGAACATAGGCAATTATGTGAGAGTACAAGATATAAACTCTGAAATCCTTTATGGCCTTAACAAGGGCATATGCTTGCTTTTCCATGATCTGGTATTTAAGTGGGGCATCTCTAAGGGCTCTGCTGAAAAAAGCAATGGGTTTCTCACATCCTGAGTCATCTTTTTGTAATAAGACAACAGCAATTATATGTTCAGATGCAAAGGAAAATATTATAAAGTTTGTATCAAATCTAGGACTTGTAAGAACAGGTGTTGTTGTCAAAGCAGTTTTGATTTCCTCAAAGGCCTGCTTGGCTTCTACTGTCTATTTGACTTTGGCATCTTTCTTGAGCATGTTATTCAACAATCTTATTAGTTCGGCCAAGTTAGGAATGAATCTTCTTAGGAAATTGATCTTTCCTAGAAACACTTGTAATTCTTTGATGTTTCTTGGATGAGGGACTTGAAGGATAGATTGAATCCTATCAGGGTCAATTCTTATACCATCTTTTGAAATTATATGACTGAGGAGTTTGCCTTCTTCTAGGCCAAATAGTGATTTCTTTGGGTTCAAAGATATGCCATATTTTCTGCAAATTAAGAATACCTGTCTGAGATGTTCTAAATGTTCTTGGTCTGATTTTGAGAAAGTTGTGCAATCATCAAGGTATATGACTAAGAAGTCATGAATTTCTTTAGCAAAGGCTATGTCCATTGCCCTCTGAAATGTGGCTCCTGCATTCTTGAGTCCAAAAGGCATTTTGACATATTTAAAGGTTCTCCAAGGTGTAGTAAAAGCTGTTTTATCTTGATCATCTGGGTGAACTAAAATCTGATTGAATCTTGAGAAACCATCCAATAGTGAGATCCTTGAAGCTCCCACTACCCTCTGTAAGATGTGATCCATTTTTGGTAAGGGGTAGTGGTCTTTGAGAGAGACTTTGTTCAAATTTATCAGGTCAACACAAAGTCTTATCTCCCCAATTTTCTTTCTTGTGGGTACCAGGTTTGAAATCCATTCAGAAAATCTTATAGGTGCAATAATTCCGGCTTCGTACATTCGTTTCACTTCCTTTTCAATTAGGGGAAGAAGGATAGGATTCACTCTCCTCAACTTTTGTTTAAAAGGTTTTTGGTTTTCTTTCAAGGGTATAGTATGTTGGATGACTGAAGTATCATAGGATTTGAGGTCTTCATAACTCCAGGAAAAAACATCTTGAAATTCTCTAAACAGTTCAATGTATTCCAATTTCTTGTCAGGAGGTAATGTTATGGAAAGCTTTATCCTTTTGGGATTTTCAGTGGTCCCAATGTTACACTCCTCAATTTCTGTGTTTATGGGTTGCATCTTTGGCTTCTTAGGGATGTCATTTGAGTCAAAAAAGTCTTCTAAAGGAGTTAAGCATGTGGGCAGGAAATTATCCTTTAGTTCCATTACTTCAAATTCTTCTTCAATGATTTCACCAAAGTCTGATTGTTTTAGCTTCTGTAAATTGACACAGACAAAGGTTGTTGGATGCAACATCACATTTGTTGTTTCAGCTGATATATTAGTTTCACTTTATCAGTTTGATGTTGATCATCCCTAGTGCTCGTGTCCATGTTTATGCTTGAGAATTCTTCTTCCATGGTCAAAAAATTATTTATTTGTGTATCATTCTCAAACACTTGCCAGTTTTTTACATTATCTAGGATAGCAGGTCTGTGTTTAATCTCAGCAGTGAACTGGTGGTTAGGCTCAAAAGGAAGTTTACAGGTGCTTGCAAAAGTTGCCAAACTATGTGCATGTAAATTATGGCTTCTAGGTATTTTGGTGAGCTGAAATTCCAAGAAGCTGCTGAGTAACTCAATTGTTGCTACCCTGTAAGACCTTAACCTGAGATCGTTTGTAACAAAATTTTCCTTTATCTGCTGTACAATTAAATCTGAATCGCCTAAAATGGAAACTTTGGTCACTCCAAGACTCCTAATCAGTTTGAGACCTAGCAAAAGGGCTTCATATTCGGCCATGTTGTTTGTACATCTGACATTAAGCCTATATGCATGACCTTGAGCATGGTCATTTTGTATATTGTGTATCCAAACCCCTGCCCCCACTCCTAGCTTGTTCACTGACCCATCAAATTCTAAATACCACAAGATTTCCTGATCAATTCTTCTTTGAACGGGTTTACAAGTTTGTTCAGTGGGCAGGTCTGGCTTTTGTAATTCATGTGATATATTAGTTAGATTTGTTGTGTTAATCACATCAATGATCTTTTGATCTTGGGCACTAGACTGTTCGTTTATGTTTTTTGTTTCTGTTGTTTTTAGGAGCTTGACCTCAGTTTTGGGACACATATCAGCATTGTATACGATAAACGAGTCCATGTCCGAATGAATGGAGTAGATTGGGAAGTTTTGGGGATTCTCTTGACCGTTGACCACATATTTCATCAATGTTTCTCGATATAATCTCTTTGGCTGGCCAAAGACTGAAATTGTAGCATATGACATGTCTAGCTACAAATATCCCTGGAGTTTGGCACCCCAAGATATGGATAAAAGCATACCATACTTGGGTGGAATGTCAGCTACTACCACATCCATCAAAATTGTTTTAGCTGGATATTGGACTAAGGACACACAAAGGTCCTTGATAAGGCCTAGACATCTTACCTGGCTGGAATCAAATGAAAACAAGTCTTTATAGGGCCTTGTGATGTCTAGATCAAGTTTTTCCATTACTGACTTGGGCATTAGATTATGGGAGGCCCCTGAGTCAAACATGGCATTATGTATCACTTTGTCATGAATGTTTAAGCTCACATAAAATGGAGGGACAGCTCCATCCACTGATTTTCCATTGACTTCCGAGCCAAAAATCAGTTTTGGCTGATCATCCAGAACATTAACTGCATCCCTGTTCTCTGGTACTTGCAATGACCTATTGATTTATTGTCTAAATACCTCATGTTTGGCTAGTTCAGAAAGAGGAATGGTTATTTTAAGCTTGCCAATTTCTGTTTCTAAGTTGAAAGGCTTTTCCATCTGAACTTTTATATTTTGAGCAGCAAGTTTTTCTTTTTCCGCTGAGTTTTGGGTGACCTTTTCCTGACCAGGTACATTGTTATGAGGTATATCTGAGTTGTGATCATTTTCTGGAGGTTTGTTCAAGAGTTCTGTTGAAAGGAGGGGTGTAGATGAGGGATTTACTAAAGGCTGTACATCAGATACATCTTCCACTGTGACTTCCCTTTGGAGTTTTTTATCTGAGGACTCTGTTAAGACAGCGTTATCACTGGGTTTCTTAGGCAGTTTGGCATGTGCTGGTTTGGTAAGTTCAGGCACATCTATGGTTCTACTTCTTAATTTATATTGTTTATGTACCTCATAGACTGTTGTATCATACCCTTCTCTGAAATCAAATTACTCACCAGATTTTGTTCGAAATTGTTTGCATTCTTGGGCTTGTTGATCATCTTGTGTTAAGAATACTTGTTGTTCGTTGTCCAAACCCATTAGATTGATGTGGGGATCTTCTATTTGTTCATTAGAGGTTGAGGCCTCTGCATAGTTCTCTTGAAATGGAGGTCTGATATTCTGATCAGGACCAGTCCTCCCAGCATTTGGGTTTTGATTTTTTCTAAAAGTAGGATTCCTAGTAGTGTTGCTTGTTTGTCCTTCCCAAGAGGATTTTCTCTCAATGGTTTCAACTCTATCTCCTAACCTGTCCATACCTTTGATGATTGCATCTAGATTTTGCTCGAAAGCTGAATGTTCCTCTTTAAATGTTGTTCTTCTCTCAGTTCTAGCTCTGTTTCTTTTAGCAATCAGGTTTGCTTCCACACTGACAGCTACATTCTGCATGTCTGCTAGAGTAGGGGGTGCTCTTTCTCTTAACTGATATGCCATGTCTGAATCAAAACCATCGGGGAGTTTGATCAGGGCCAAGTCAGGTGGGGGCCTCAGGTTCTGAGGAATGGCGTTGTATACATTGTTAAATCTAGCACAATAGTCTTGGATTGTTTCTTGCGGACCCCGTTTTAGATTATCATACTCAGATAGGACGTGTAAAGGGTCTTTCTTCTTTTCCCATCTGTTTAAGAAGATTAGGTATAAGGCCTCAGGATTGGCTATAGAGTGTGCAGCTAATGACCTAAACCAGGTCCTTACATCACCAGTTAAACTTTGGACAAAAATTTTCATCCTTACATCATCGTCATCAATTTCATAGTTCTCAAAATAGTCCTGCATTTTCTTGGTGTGTTTTTGGGCTGTATAAGAACCAGTACCATCAAAGTAAGTGATCTTTCTTTGATAATCTTGGGGCATAGCCCCTGGATTTGCAGGTAAGTGTAAAGGGGCATATCTGTTAGCCATATTTGCAGGAACAAATGGGACAGCAAGGAGTGGAACAACTGGAACAACAGGGATAATAGGAGTAGGATGTATAGTGTATGGAGGAGTGGGGAAGTTGCTTTGGGAAGTGGATGAAGAACTAGGAGGGCTTTGGGAAGTGGATGAAGAACTAGGAGGGGTAGGACCACTGTGAGGTCGAACTGAACTTTTAGCTGGGGTTGTAATATAACTTTGTTGAACAGTTTCAGGACTAGCAGTAGTAGAATCTTCTTCTCGCTTAAGTTTCCTGAGGTTTTTTGGAATTAAATTTGGATTTTCAGAAGCAACAAGGGGATCTGGGTCAGGATTTGACCTTTTATAATGAGTTTTCTTCTTTGGATCCAGCTTCTAAGTTTGTTTTCTTAGTGTTTTATGAGAGGTTTTATAGTCACAGCTTTTAAGCGGTATTTCCTAGGAGATTCGTTCGAAAAACAGGAAGCTTGATTCCTTCTCCCTTATAAATTGAAACTGAGGGACATCCCCAGTGGAGTCGCCAATGATGTTATCACTCAGGTTGTTCCCTGATTCCTATAGGGAATACGACCGAGGTAACCACTAACCAGTCTTTTAGCTACAGGTCCTAGCCTACCTGCAACCAGAGAGGGCTCTCTCTTTATAATTTAGCGTTGTTTTGGGGGTAATTTTAGGCTAGTTATGGTGCACCGATTTTGTTTTAAATTTGGTTAGATGATGAATTTAAACAGAGCTGGTGTACAGATTACAAAACAGTCTGAACCATTGGGCAATGGAGTTCATGATGGTGTACTGCTGAGGGATTTCTTTGAGGAAATGGTATTGCTGCAAAGCCAGATAGGCATTTATGGAACAATTCTTCAAATTTGGGAGATGAAAGCATGAAATCAGGGAGTGAAAGGCAGTCAAGAATCTTCCACTATGCTGATTGAGGGAGAATGTGAGAATATTATTTAAGAGCAATTAAGAATTCCTAAACAGTATTCAAAATGAGAGAATCAATTTAAACATGAGCAATTAAGAATTCATATTCATGACTAATTCTGAAGAAAACATATTTAGAAACAGAGATTGAGCAGAGAGTGTATTTAAACAAGTCCTAAGCTATTATTTTTCCCTGTTTCTAAGATCATGAAACACATGTGAATTTTTGCGTACACAGAAAGACAAAACATAGTTTAGAGTAACTTATTGTTCCATTAAACAACACAGGAATTCTGTAGCATAACACAGTTCTTCACTTCCACCTTCAGACAGTACAGAGACCAGGAACTTCACCAGCAATTTATATTAGACATGTCTGAGATATACAATGCAACTCTTTAGAGAGAAATTCACCAAAAACTGACCCCCAATACGTTCAATGGGGGGGGATATATACAAAAATAGGAGATAAAATATCTAGATGATGAGTCATTGTGTAATAAATTACATCACCAACTCTGTCAAAGAAGTAAATGAAAGAAATAACTGCAGCAGTTAATATTGGTGTGCCAGCTGTCTTCTGTTAGAAAAGCTTTGACTTTTTGGATCAACAAAGTCGGCTGTAGCTGGGTCTTTAATATGCGTTTGCTGGGCATGTTGTCTTAGTGCTTTGCTGAGTCACTGACTTGATGCTTCTACAGTGCCCACGTGTTTGATTTTTTTGCTGACCTGTACTCTAACTGAAATCTGAGGCTGACAAAAGGAGGCATAGACCAAAATCACCTGGGCAATATTTCCAGCATTGATTGCCACCAATCAGCTAGAGGTAGCTAATGTCTTCTTATCTTTATGGGTGTTTCATCAGCTTCAATATATCTATAGAAATTTGGGGGAACTTCAATCAGATGATTAATCTCATGCTCAATAAAAAATAGATTCTCCAATTTATCATAAAGAGACTACCCAGAGGGAGGTCCTGCTTCTTCTGTGGAGCTTGTAGATGTTGTAATATGATTTGCAACATAATTGTTGATTCTGGTGGTATATTGTTCACAGGACAATAGTTTTCCAACACCGGTCACTAGGCTGGGCAATCCTCTACTTTGCAATGTTGTTATCTTTGTTCTAAAGTCATTTATTTCTGCCTGCATCTCCTGACATTTCCTTTCCAGAGTATGTACGAAATTTCTCATGGTCAGCACATTCTTTGCTGTCAGGATAGTATCTGTTTGGCTGTTAATATTCAATGTTGCCAATTCCTCCTTAGTGTGAGTGTTCAGGAAATGGATCATCTTGTTGGCCTGCTCAGGCATAATCCCCAATGCTGCTCTGGCCTTGTGAATTTCGAAATGAGCCATGCCTATTAATTCAATTTGTTCATGTATAGCCTGAATTGATCTCCATTGGTCACTGATTGATTGGCCAATTTTGGCCCACAAAATCTTTTTAATCTCAGTAAGAGTTTTGTCTAGAGACAGTTCTTTTTCTAAATTTTTTACTCTGGTCTCTAAGGCTTTTATTTCCCTTTGCTTCTTGGCCACTGTCATTTTGGACTTGTCATAGCTGGCTTCTAGCTTGGCCAACCTTTCTTTGGCCTCTTTTACTTCTGTCACCTGAATTTCTAGCTCCTTGACAGCTTTCATTAGGTCCTCCATACTCATGCTAGATTCTGGTGTTGTTGTTGTTGCTGTTGTAGCATCTGTAGTTGATGTAGCTATTGTGGGTGCTGGAATGGCGGGAGGGGTTGCTGCTGTTTGTGTAGGAGGAGCAGGGCCAAGAGTTGTAGATGTTTGAGGTGGCTGGGAGGTTGACTCTCCCTGTTTACCTTGCAAGGCTTTCTCCAATTTTCCCTCCATTTGTAGTATTCTTTGATTCATCTTTATAAGCAAATCCATGGTGTCATCAACCTCTTTTTCCTGTACAAGTTCTGCAGTTTGAGGGTGAATACTTGCTGGCAGCTTTGCCTGCTTTCTGAGTGCAGCAATATCATCTTCTTTCTTCTTTATAAGGGCCTTGATACCCTTTGGATCCTTAGGATTATGTCCTAGATCAACAATAATGTCCTCCAAAGTTTTTATTCGGTTATCCTTGGAAGTGGAAGACATCCTTTCCAAATCCAATTGAGTATTTGTATTTTTCAATGATTCTTTTAATTGATGTGCCAGCATGGCCTTGTCTGCATGCGTAGCATAGACCATTTCCCATGTTTGCTTATGCAGCTCTATTTGATCCATTGGATGTATGTCCTTAGAGAGGACTTCCATGTTTGTCTTTATGTAATCAGCAGATGATTTGGGCTGTGGAACTTTAGGCTTAAAATGAGTTAAAATCATCTTGTCCTCCTTGATATCATAAGCTGCCATCAATCTTTGTTGTTTGGAGGGTGTTACTTCCAAGAATTGATCATAAAGTTCTATTCTCAATAGTTCATTTTGTGCCTTGATTTCCATGAAAGTTCCTTTAATACCGGATGGCTGTTTGTCTTGCTGCCTAGAAGAAGACACCTTTGTACTATGCTGCATACCTTGTTCCTGCTGGAATGAGCTGGTAGCAGTCTGCTGGCTGGACTCTCTCTCTCTGTTCTGGCTCTCTACACTTTCTTCACTGATTTCTTCTTCAGTCTGAGGATCAATTCTTTGCCTCTTGGCTTCTAGTTGTTGTGCTGACCCACTTGGAGGTGTGGTCTCCTCTCTATCCCATTTTTTACCTCTTTCCTCATTAATAGGAGTTTGTAGAGCTGGAATTTGTGATGTTTAATTCTGCTGTGGAGGGGCTTGCCCTTGACTCTGATCTTTGGAAGTGGTGGGTTGTTCTGTCTCTGTTTCCTGTTGTGCATCCATCACTTATTTTCCCTTTGTTGTAGCTGTTGTTGTTGTAGATATTTGTTGGGCAGTATGTGCAGCTGCAGCAGTGGATGTGCCTTCTCCAACTTGGTGTGGCAGCTTGAATGTCACCTGGTGAAAATAATCCAAGTCAAGAGTTTTTTCTAAATCTTTGACATTTTGCTCCATTATATCTTCTTGACTGAATTCTTCAATTAATGTGCCTGGCACCCACTCATCTTTGTTGGCATATTGTTCAATTTTTGGAATTTGACAATGGTTATAGGCTAACAGCCTATATTTGACTCTTCTAGCACTGATAAAGCCATCAGGGTCATAAGGGACCCACCATAAACTCTTTTTTAGTTTAAGTTGTTGCCCCAGTATTTGATCAGCATCTTGCCAACCTTCTTTCTTGTTCATGATAAAGGGGCCTAGATGGTCTTTGAATTTCAGGCTAGCTTTCTTCTTGGCACTATGAAAATGAGTAAGATTTGAATTGATGAGTTGCCTATAGTATTCCAAGGCAAACAATCTCATGGGTACATATCTTGGGAGCCTGTAGGGATAGAGCTCACAACCATAGATCCTAATGACAGTGTGATTTTGGTATAGATACCAATCACCTATTTTATAATTCTTAGACAACTACAATATTTTCTGCATGTCATATGACAACCTAGGAGGAGGAGTTCTTTTCAAGAGACATGAGACTGGATAAACAAATTGGTCAATGAACTCACAGTAAGAATATGGAGAGTTATGGACTTGATGAAAAACTGATGACCAAAAGATAACAAACCTCCTTTCACCCTGTGAATCCAACTTTTTGATGGGGCATTGGAAGCAATCTGACTGATAATACATGAAAAAATGATAGATATATGATGAATATTTGAATACTGCCTCCCTGTCCAGCTTTAGCAGTTGGTCATGCATTTTATTGGCAATGAACTTGGCATAGTTGTACTTGATAGTAGGGGGCTTTCCAAGGCTATATGCAGACAAAAGGACCAACATTGTTTCATCAATATGCTCACTTGTTTTGAAACCCAGCACGGAGGATATAATGTCTACAAGCAGCTTGCCTACCTTATTGAAATTGACATATATGAAAGGAGGTGGCCCTGTAGGTTGGCGGTCTGCTCTCATGAATGTCTTGGCAATTCTAGCAATCTCAGTGTCGGAGAGTTTGGGGCCTTCATCCAGCAGGTATTTCATGGAAAAAGGGATGAATAGTTGGGTCTGTTTGAAATTCAGCATCTGATTGATGGAATCAGGAGTAATATGAAAGAGTATGCTCCCAGATGGAGACTTGACAGCTCTCAGGCTTGGGTCATAATTTTTAGCATAGAGGTGAATTATCTCAGGGAAAATATTTACAGAAGGCAAGAAATAGATGGGAAAATTTGACTCCCAAATGACATACATGTCACTATTGTTTAAGTAACTATTTCTCAGCTGGTAGAAGGTCTGCAAGTGGTTTCTGTCTCCAACCAAATCCTGAATGAGGTCATCCCTGTCAGCTAAAGGCAGTGTTTCAAGCTCCTTGTTAGGTGCATTGATAGGAGCAATATTTAAAGATGCTGGAGCGGCCATATGGAAATCTTTTCTGTGCTAATACTTGAAACCAGGATTTAGTGCAACTATTGCAAACTGCGAACTGAGTTTGTATTTGGCAGTGGCTTTTCCTGTTTGTAATGTATGACAAAGGAGAAATCACAGAGTTTCAACAGACTTCTCCTTGGTTGATAAACTTGTGGGGCAACTGTAGGGCAAATAGAAATGTCTTTGAGCTGAGTAGGTGGACCTTTGCAGAGAGAAATCTGGTGAGATTGGTTAGTGAACAACTGTGTGAACCTCTGTCGGCAGCACGGGCTCTTCAAACCAATTTTTCAAGTAAATTTTGCAGACGGACGCGGGTTTACTTAGCTTTGTGGGAAGAGGAGGCTAACTAGAAAATTTAGACAACACTTAGGTGCATAATTGGCTTAGTGTGGGAGCTTGCAGAATTTTATGCAAGTAAAAATGGACAAAATGGTGAAAACAGGGGTGAAATAGGTTGACTGTGGGCAAATACCTGGTTTTTACAGCGCCGAGGGCGTTGAACTGCTACAATGGCGAGAAATTGAGTTGAATTTGAAAGCGGCAGCAGCTTGGACGACTAAATTCCAGGTTTAGGTAGCAAATCAACGTAGTCCGCATTCCCGGTGCTCCCAAAATATCAACGACAATGACATAAAAACGGTCGTTTTGCATTGTTTTATGCAAATTTTGGACTTTTGGCGCTTTTGGCGCTTTTTCGACGATGACATCAGCATGATGTCATCGGCGGGTCCCGGGTACGGCAGGATGACGTGGACTTCTGACGAGGGTGGTGAGGTGGCGCAGGACACGGCGGCAGGGTGTGGACGCGGGCTGGTGAAGGGTTGGTGACGTGGAGCAGCGACATAGGGCTGACCGCATGAGCGGGGAGCGGTATCCGGTTTCCTCCCCGCACTGCTTTTCGGCATAAGTGGTATCGGGGGAGGGGCCTCCGAACACGCCGGGAAGGCGACGCGTGGCGGGGGTACATCGGCGAAACCGCCAATCCCCCGGACGCTAAACGTCCGCTAGGTTGTATGTGAAAATGACCGCCCACCTTTGGATTCGGAGGGCTGACCATCGGACGACTGGCGGGGGTACATGGCGGCGGAAGGTTAACTGCGGAGCCCGCTGGTTATAAAATATTAAAATAATGGCGGGGTGGGTTTTGGACCTTAATCAGCGAGGGTTATGTGAATGCGCGCCCATTTTATATTTATTTAATTAAACATAAAAATGAACACATTAGCGCGGGAGGGAAAAATGAGGTTTGCGAGCGAGTAACCCTATGGCCATTAATTTCAACCAAAATTTAATTAATTCCATAGTGTTTAGAAGGGGGGAGGGTTAATATTAGTCCCAGATGGACTAAACATTTCCCAATACTGACTTATATAGCTATACTGCTATGGGGTGGGATATTTAAATAGATTTTTGGGATTGTATTAGCTTTTGTAGAACTAGGGAAGGGAAGCAATGTTAAGGAGCTAAATAATAAAATTAGCTGTTAATATGACTTTGTGAGATGAATATGCAGGGGAAAATGCTAAGCTTTATGAAATGAAACTTAGACACAAAAGAGGAATAGAATTCAGAATGATGATTTTTACACAAGAAATGTGGCTTCTTTTCCTTTATTCAACTAAGAGTTTGACTTGGGACTGGTATTGGAATGAAGTGAAACAAGACTATTGGGCAGATCCCAAGGTCTTTGGGGAGTATTAGTAAATGATCTTTGGGGGAAAAGGGAAATTAGTCATGCTTCCATTGTTATGTCATCGAACCACTGCCATGGTGCCAATACCCTGAATGAGATGAGTTCTTGTTGATAAGCCAAATGGTAATGGCATCTTTACTTCTACAACCTTACACTACCTACCCAGCTTAATAATCCTAACATTTTTTCTTCACTTGAATTGGGTGCACTTGAATTAGCAAACCCATATTGTCCTCCTTTTTCTTTTGATTGTCCTCCTATCTAAATGTACCCTTATCTCTTCCAAGGACCCAGATTAAGCAGTTGGGTTCCTTCATTTCTCTGCCTATCTATTCATCTGCTGAGCTTGAGCTGTTTGGTCAAACATTGTTTCTCTATTATACAACAACAATTTAAAAGGGCATGGTCCAGATTAAACTGTTGGGCCATCCATCCAATTTAGTACCTTGTGCATATGATAAGGTTGCAAAACAATATAGCAGTGGCATTTAGACTGGCCACTTTCCTGGTCTGTGTTCAAATATGGAACCTTTGCAGCCTGCAATGATGAACATATTTAGCCCTTCCACTGTCAATCATGAAAAATGAAACCTATTGATATAGGAAGCTAACAGTGGCTCCACTTGGGGATGGCTTTTCCTGGTTAAAAGCCAAGAACAGCAGGTCAGATTGCCTTATTTTTCAAATCTTGTTGTATAGTGAACCTTGCTTGTCATGGATATCTTTGATCTGAATCTTATCAACCTGTATGCAGTATCTTATCAACCTGTATGCAGTATCTTATCAACCTGTATGCAGTATGCTTTCCCCGTGATATACTGTGTTGATATGTGTGATTGATGCTTCAATGTGCGCATGCAATTGTTTCTTTAGTACTGCAAATTGATGATCAACGTAGAGGAGGTTATGTATTATGCATGATTCCACAAATAGTGTATAATCAGGATAATCTCTGTGAATAAGTGTCATATTATTCTAAATTTCTACATATGGCTCAAGCTGGTCGACAAAAACCCGAGGTCAAATGAAGAAAATATCAGAATCAATCTTAACAACCTGACGCCAATGGAGGAGTAACCAATACCATGCGTCTTTTTAATTTCCTATTTTCTGATGTCAAATTACATATGTAAATATTTTTTGAACCAGTTTTGTAGGATTTATAGCCATAGACAAGTAGCAAGGGAGAACTTTGTAATCTAGGAAAATAAAATTCTTGGCTTGGTAGAACATAATGTAAATTATGATGCCCTCAAGTGGCTCGGCACTATTTTGTAAATCTTCTGGATTTTGGCCACGCATGGGCGTGGATTAATACATATCTCCTACTCTTTTCCGTTAAAAAAAAAAAGTATGCCTTGTTGCAATATCATGGGCCAATAGCATGGCTTATCAATATCACATTTTCAAAAAAACATAATCCATTTGATATGACATTTTTCAATTAATGAATTTAATTAAAAGGAAAAAATGACACAACTACTTTGTAAATAAATCCTAGCCTTTAATATTTGTATACTACTAAGAATATTCTAAAATATTTTATGGAGCTTAAATTCTTACCATAATTAAAAATTTTGAATCTCTATTTAAAAATAAACATAGCTATCAACATAATTATTACCAAAAAAAATATCATTTAAATATTAAAATAGGACAACCTAACACATATTTTATATAATATCTCTATTTCAAAATAAACATAGCTATCAACATAATTATTACCAAAAACAAATATCATTTAATATTAAAATGGTACAACTTGACACATATTTTATATAATAAAATTAAAAGTGTTATGTAATATTTTTTTTTATAAAGAAAAAAATAATTTTATTTTCAGATTTCATTTTCTACCTATCATCTTTTTAAATTCGAATTAAGAGAAGATTGTCATTATGTATCAACCTTGTTAGGATGTATATCTTAGTCTGATATTTATGTTAATTGCACCGAGAGGTACATTTTGCACCCTAGTGTGAGGGAAATTTTTGATTTTGTTCGTGTACAAATTGGCACATGTCCCTCATAAAATAAAAACAAAATATTCAATATTGTCTACTATAATACAAAAATTAAAAAGAATATGCATGTTTAGTTATTTTTAATTAAAATAATTATAAAACATCAATAATCCCAATTTCACTATGATCACTCGATTTGTTATTAATATTACAACCCAATATAGTAAAAATATTTCACTTGCTCTGAGACATAAATAAAATATTTCAACATTCAGATGACATAATATAATTTCATATCAACTTTAAAAACAAATAAAGTAATTGGAAGTAAAAAGTGTGAGCAATATGTTTAAGCCTTATACTTTTCAAACAAAAAAGAAAATGTAAGTTTAAAAATTCTATTGAACAATTAAAAATGAAATACATCACATTTTTTGGCCTAGTGTGCCATATACTAATAGTAACAAAGCTAAGATATATGATATTGTGAATATCAAAGTAGAGGTAAATGGACAAAAAGAAGCAATTAGAGAAGAGGATTGCCCAAATTGGGGTTGATCTTCAAGGTGACCTTTCTTTCCTTTCTTTTTCGAGACCTTAAATTTTATGAAACCAGCTCACAAAAAGATAGATCAACTCCTTACAAATCAACATCTTCAAGGGAGCAACCTCCTTTACATTACACAAATGAACTATTCTTGGATGATACAAATGACTAAACCTCATTTCTATATAGAGGATTCTAAGGGGTCACAATATAATCAAAGCCAACAGAACAATAATAATATAAGGACACAACAATAACAATAGTGGGCTTCTATGGGGCACACTAATAACAATATCGGGACAATAGAGGCACAATAATAACAATAAGGGCTACAATGACAATAGTAATGGGGGAATCACTAGTATTATAGGGACTTTGCATGCACCTCTCCTTCAAAAAAGTGTTGTCCTCAATGCTTGAGTAGCTCTAGATGCTTCTGTATAAAATTCTCATCCTCCCATGTGGAATCTTCAGCGGGTAAGTTCTTCCACTTAATGAGATACTCCAAAATTGATCAATTTCATAACTGTTGAATTCTTGTTTCTGTGACTGCTTCAGGTTCCAATATTAATTTTCCTTCCTCGTCAAGCTCTGGCAATATGGTTTGAACTTGGAGCTTGTCACCTACAACCTTTTTTAAACATGAAACATGGAAAAATGAGTGCAATCAGGAAGTTACAGGAAGCTCCAATTTGTATGCCATAGTACTAATATTTTGCAACACATTGTATGGACCATAATACTTTGGTGATAATTTATTATCCTTCTTGGCTTGCTTGAGGGACAATTGTTTATATCGTTGTATCCGTAGGAATACCCATTCACCTACATCAAATCTTCTTTCGGTGTGATGTTGATCTACCTATTGTTTCATTCTATTCTGCGCCAAAGTGAGGTTATCCTTTAAGAGTTGTAGAACTTGTTGTTGATGCTCGATGTGATCTTCCACTGCTTGAACCTTAAAATTTTCTCTTAAAGATGATGTGATGGATAGTGGATGATATCCATAAAGTGCCATAACTGGGATCATTTTTGTTTTAGTATGGAAGGAAGTGTTATACCACCATTCATCCGGAGGCAACAATTTGACCCATTGTATCTGTTTATCAAATACAAAGCAACGAAGATATCCTTCCAAACATTTGTTTATTATCTCAATTTTCCCATTAGATTGAGGATGATAAGATGAGCTATGAGCTAACTGAGTATCGAGACAAGAAAATAATTATGTCCAAAAATTTCCAGTAAAAATGGGATCTTTTTCGCTTACAATAATCTTTGGGCTTCCATGTAGCTTTTGAATTATTTCCATAAATGCAGTAGAAACTCTACTAGATTTAAACAGATGAGATAATGCACAAAAGTGTGCATATTGGTAAGTCTATCAACTACCACAATGATGACACTCTTTCCTTCGGACTTGGGAAAACCTGTGATAAAATCCATTGAAACCTCCTCCCAATGTTGGGTTGGAATGGATAAAGGTTGTAATATACCTGGGGTCTTAATTGTTTCAACTTTATTTTGTTGGCAAACCAAACATTCCACCACAAACTTTTGAATATCCGATTTAAGGCCATCCCAAAAAAATTCCTTCTTAACCTTGTGGTAAGTTTTTAAAAATCCTAAGAACCCTCCTGTTGAAGCCTCGAAAATCATTGCTTCAACATGGGGGAAACCACCTGGTCCGGACCTTGGTTGGCAGCTCCTTTTCCGTTTGGAGTAGTGGCTCTGACTGGAGATAATGGGACCAATTTCCCAATCTATTTAATGATTGTGCTTATGGGGTGATATGTGATGTTTTGAAGTAATGTCTAAGCTAGAAGTAATCTAACCTAAACTAATAATCACATGCATTTTATCTAATTATAACTATGCATGGGATTAAATTGATGTATGCGATAAACAATAATGTCTGAAAGAAATTGATAATAAAGATCATTCAATTGCAACGAGAAATGAATTCATTTTAACAATAATAGTTTCGTATAAAAAGTTAGCTGAAACAATTGTGAAAGATATATCACATAAGGAATTATTCATGTATTCAACATAAAATACAGATTATCATCATACAGAAGTGCAATAATGGCAATCAAGATTTAGAATTTCATACATAAACAATTCGAAAATAAATCATTGCTTAATACATAAGTAAAAAGGATTACGAGATAAAAGTACCAGTTATAATACGTCCTACTCATGTTCTTCAGCAATATTGATCTATCTTCAGTCCATTCAACACCATCTAAACGTACAAAAGCGCAATTTCAGTAGAAGATGCTAAATCAGATAAAAAGAAATCTTGTTCCATTAATTTCACTAGAACTTCCTCAAAGGGACTAAAGTGCATGTTTTGAAGACTGTTTCTAATAAAAATTTTGGACCACTCTCTAAATGCATGAGAGGGGTTTAAATACTTAAACTATAAAACTAAAAATAGATTATTACGAAAATAGTTGAGGAGGTTTAAATGATCTGCCTCAAATGCAAAAATAAAATCAAAAGAGAAATGAACATGGTGACTAGCTATCCTGCATTTGATCCTTCAGATTGCAAATGTCCATTATGGGCTTGAGCTGTGTTGGTTGGCTGACTTTAGCTTTCAACTCTCCAGCGAATATGAAATCGATTAGTGTTGGTGCCATTTTCTCCGTAGAAATGGTTAGGCATCACAGGGTCATCCATTGGCTGTGAGGTTTTATCAAATGTCGCCAACATGCTTCCCATTTTAACATGGTCATTTGCCTTATTACTTCTTCTTTTTCTTCTGTTGCATGTTTCCACTATATTTCAAGCTGCTTCACATTAGGAAGAAAACCTGGAATGTATTATGCCACAAGGTTGGCACTATGTAAATTTTCATTGACATTTTCTATGACATTGTTTGTTGTTGTTGTCGCATCTGCTATTGCCTTTTCTGCTTCTTTAAGCCGAGAATCCCAGCTCACAAATAAGATTTCTTTATGCAACTCCTCTAGTTTAGGCAAGTCGGATTTTCTCCCATCTTCTGTATTCTGCCAGGTGATGAACTCGGAGACCTTTTTAAAGATATCATCATATTCAAGTCTCATTTCCATGACTTGACTTGTCAACTTGTCACTTGTTTCGCAATAAGAGTTCCATTGTGAAATATTCTAGCACAATAATTCTTTCTAGTGCATCAGCTAGGAGTTAGGACCAAGTGCTTTGGTAACAAACTGATCAACTTTTGGATCATCTTTGTGTATATCAGTTATTGTTGTATTTGTGCTTCCTTCTCTGTTAAGCTGGTTCAATGTTCTATTTGCATCTGCACAAATTCCCATTGTAGCTTAGCTAACTATATCTCTATGTGCTGGTCAAATTTTGGTTGTTGTAATTGTTGCTCAAGTGACATACTTTTATCTTCTTTTTCTCTAAGAAACATTTGTACTTTTGTTTCTTTGTCCATGGTTGTTGTAGCATAGGCACCTGCAAACTATGAGAGTCTACTAAGATTGGCAGATGGGTCGATGGGTGAGTCTTTCTAGAGAACGTCCATCGATTCATTTTCAGGGGTAGTAGCAGCTGTAGAGTCCAACTTCCTTTTCTTTCTTTATCTTTTAATCACGGCCTTATGTTGTGGGCTATAAAACACATCTAGAGGGGGAATCTCTTCTATTCTCAAAACTATTTCAGAGGTGGAGGTAACAGGGATGTGTTCTACCTCTTGGGTATTTACAGTGTCTTTTGTTGTAATTTCCTGAGTTGTTTTCTATTGTGAGTTTTCAACTCTAGCGTTTGTTCCTCTGTGTTGATCCTTTTATTAAAATTTCCCATTCTTCCTCTAAATAAACTACCAGGGGTTTTATTAGTTGTGTGGAGGTGGCATGGATTTTAGCACGCTTGCTAACTGAAGTTTCTTCAACTATCTTTTGTGTAGATTGGGTTGTATCCTTTACCGACTCCATGCTTCTGCTTTTTCCATTTTGTGATGAATTCACTGATTCCCTAGTATATTTCTCTTGGGATTTTGCTCCAGAATTAGTTTTAGAATTTTCTTTGGAGTCATCTTCTATACTTACACTAGGAGTAGGCTCCCTAATTGGTTCAATCAATAATTTTTCCAATGGGACCTTTGATAACCCCCTTTCTCTGTATTTGTAAAATTTTTCCAGATCTTCACAGTCAAAAAGTAATTGTGCCATATGATTCACCTCTGTGAAGGTGTTTTTCTGGAAAAATATGTCACCAAAGGAATCTTCCTCATTACTGGATACTTTTATTTTCACCAAAGTGGTGAAATATTTGACAGTGTCGAATGAGTCATATTGCCTTCAAGGGAATTTAGGTAATTTCAGAGATAACATTTTCTCTGCTTCTTTAAATGCATGCCCTAGGTCGTGTAATAAAAATGCTCCACACTATAAAGGGAATTTAGGCCAAATGGCCTTTTTTTATTCCTTTAATGTCTTGATCATCCCTCCTTCACTAGTTGTTTGATAGGTTATTTCTCTAGCCATCAATTTGTCTGAAACATAGTATGGGAGGACATGGGGGGAGGTGATGCTACCAAATACCCTGATATACGTAAATGTTTCCTCCCCAAACCATCTGGACATTGGGAGGATATCTACTTAAGCTTCTTGGGAAAACTTGGGGGCATCTCAGTTATAAAGCTGCTTGTGAATAGGGAGCATAAGTCCATGACAAATCTTGAAAAAATGTGGTCATAAATTTGGATTCCCACATGTCCTTATGGTATATGTGAATGGGAAGTGGGTTTTGAACAATCCACTCCCATCCCATGATAAGGAATTTTGAACCAAAACAAATTGCATCCATTACATAGGCAGTCATAAAAATGGAGGGTAAACCCTCGAAGCAACTCTTCTTTTCCTTCTATACTCGATTATTGTTCTTGCTAAATGAAAAAATTTGTGTCCAATTCATTACAGTTGCGTTAATGACTGCATCTATTAACGACAACCACTTTGGGGAGAATTTAGTAATATCGGGTTTTCCAAATAGTCTACATAGCATGGCTACTACAAAACTGTGAGGGGGACAACTAGATGAAGTAGTGTACATACCATTTTTGTCTTTATTGATTTTGTCCTCATTATTTGACCAGGCTCAGGTGCAGTTTGCTGGGTCATCATTCTCTTTGGCAAACTTCTCAAGGAACTTCCTGTTGTAGATGACTTGTGGCTCTAGTAGGTGGTACATAAGTCGTAGGTTGTCTGGGGTAAAAGATCCCATAACCTCTTGGCTTCTTGTCTTGAATTCTCTGTCTGAGATGTCAACTTCATCAATAACCCATTTAACCATGTCGGTATAAGGGATTATCTTCGGGTGCGCGGTTATGCGGTGCAAAAATGAGCATGTCATCTCTAACATGGAAGCGTCTGAGGAATCACATCCGTCAACTGTAATCTTCGTTTCCAGAATCCTTGGTTGCTCTTCCTCTAGTATATTATACATGGCCTCCCATGTAGAGGTTCCTCCCTCTCTGTTGCATGTAGTATCCATAAACAAAGGAGACATTTCTGACTTCTCAGAGATGACTGCCTTGCCTTTCTTCACCATTGTTTTCAACAATTTGCTCTGTGGATTTTCCCTGAAAGTAAATAACAACAGCTATCAAATACACAAAGATGAGAATGAACGTAAAATGAAATAATGACGATAACTTGTAAAGGTGATAAAAGGAATTTGATTTGAATGCACATAAGAATATATCAC
This sequence comes from Pinus taeda, assembly GCA_000404065.3. NCBI lineage: Eukaryota > Viridiplantae > Streptophyta > Pinopsida > Pinales > Pinaceae > Pinus > Pinus taeda. The sequence continues at coordinate 165,693 of APFE031141968.1, read as the reverse complement.
ATCACGCTAAATGGTTTCTCACACATAAATGCAGTTATCTCTTACTAAATTCCCACTAATGCTTCGTTATCCCTTAGCTTTAATGCTCATAAATGTCTACATTGTAAAACCGGAAGAAATATTCTAGGGTGGCGAGCCTTTGAACTACGGTGATGGTGATTGTACGATTTGTGAAGCAATATCACAGATTGCAATATCGCATTATTCCTTTTCTCCTTTCTTACCTTCTATTGTGTTTCTGCGAAATGAAAGATGTGAGTCACTCGTTAATCGTTTCAAAATGAAGCTACTCGCCAAGTCTTTCTATGCAAAATAACCTATTTAATGAGTGATGGACCTAAAACAGTTGCTTGTGATATATTTAAGGAGTGGGTCCAAGTCTTGATCGCGTTTCACAATATCGGCTGGTGGTGAGTTTGCAATGTTCGTTTGAATGCCTGAAATGCGATGCGATAAAGGTTATAACGCCATCGCAATTTTTCATCTCGCATGTTTCGAAATAACCTTTTTTAAGGCAATTCATTTATGAATGGCAACATGCGATGCGAGACTAAGCTTTTTTAAAGAAAAATCTTAAGGAATTAGTTTATGTCAGAATTATGATATTTCGAGCATAGAGTTATTTTTCAATCATTTTACTTGATTTGGAGGGTTAGAAAGGTCTTTTGATGGTGCTTAATCATGTTGTATGTGGGAAAGTAAGCATTTAGTAGTTCTCTAGAAAAAAGGGGACTTTGATTGATATCTTGCTTTATTCCGAAAATAAAAGAAATGCCTAAATGCTAAGTTTTGTTCTTTGGATTGATTTTTTAAAGGGTCCCCATTTATTAACTTAATATTAACTACTATCATTAATAAATGGGGGTTTGTTGAATAGCACAACACCTCCTAAGGGAGAAGAGTGCAATTCCATAAGAATATTTTGTTTGAGATGAGAATTCTTACATAGGTATAAGCAATCTTTGTACCATAACGAATCATTACAGCTAAATGTATCGGATGTATTGGGATCTTGTTGTATCTTTTGAATGATTGCCCACACTTCTTCGTCATTCTTCCATTCATCCTTTGCTTCATTTATCCAATCTAGTTGGATAATAGAAATGGCGCAAAGCAATGCTTCCACATCCTCATCCTTTATTGAGAGTGCATTTGCCACAACATTTTGCTTCCCTCTGTTGTAGATGATTTCAAAGTCATAACCCAACCTCTTTGTGACCTATTTTTGTTGCTCTTCTGAGGATAATTTTTGTTCTAAAAGTATTTAAGACTATCATGATCCGTTTTTACCTTGAAGTGTCTTCCCATTAGGTAGGGTCATCATTGCTTAAGTGCATGTAGTATTGCCAACATTTCCTTCTCATAAATAACTTTGTGTAAATACTTTCCTTTGGTTGGATGACTTTCAAAAGCAATGGGTCTTTATTCTTGCATTAAAACAACACCAATTCCATTTCCTAAGGCATCACATTCCACAATAAAGGTTTTTGTGAAGTTCGGCATAGATAAGATTGGTGCTTGGCACATTGCCTCTTTAATATGTTCAAATGCCTTTGTTGCTTCTAGAATCCATGAAAATAAATCTTTCTGCAATAATGTTGTTAGAGGTGCTGCTATTCTCCCATAATTCTTAACAAACTTGCAATAATACCCTGTCAACTCGAGAAATCCTCACAGATGCTTTATGGATATGGGGATTTTCCATTCCTTAATGGCTTTAATTTTGCTAGGGTCTACCTTAACACATTCATGAAATAAAATATGACCCGGATATTCCACATCTTGTACTCCAAAGAAACATTTGGAGCTTTTTGCATATAATTGTTTCTCCTCCAATAGTTTGAGCACCTTGTCAACATGTTGAACATGATCCTTCCAAGACTTGTTGTAGATTAGTAT